>WSXT02206427.1:0-18190 GCA_011762715.2 Neuroterus valhalla
TAGCAAAAAATTGTCCATTTTAGTTCCAAAATTATTTTTTTTAACTTCAAAAGTTTGGTTAAAAATTAATCTTTATTCTGGTGAAGGGGCAATTATTATGTTGAAAATGTTCCTTTTCTAATAGAATTTTACTGTGCTTGATTCAATATCAAAACATATTTTTGTTTGAAATAACGACAATTATATTTTTCTTAGACGGTTCATCTCTCTATAGTTTGATTAAACGGATTTTTGTTTTAAATTTCGCATGTTGCGTCGGATTCGCTTGAAAATGAAACTGTCCTTTTTATATCCGTCCATTCAGTTGAAAACTGAACTGTTTGCTTTTTCATGAATAAAAATTCATGTTATTCGTTTCAATGGTCGTCATTTTTCTGAAACATTTTTCGTTTCAGCCTGAAACTCAACTCTTTTGTTGAATATCATCTCTTTTGGTAATGAATCATTTTTCTTTTTTGATCGAACTTTAAAATATTTCATTGTAAATGAAATATATCTTGACGCATTTATTTCACCCATCGCAGTGCTAGCGCCGAAAATACATTAAAAATTTTTTAATAATACGAATCATGGTAATACGCCCAGTAATGAAATTGTCATTATCAACGGTTCAGGGTCGACATAGAAATTACCACCCGTTGCATTTGTCGAGGATACCTGAGGCCGGCATGGCAGTGCACGCCAATGACCGCTATTCAGCATGCAAGGCGGTTTCGATTTTCAGGCGCAAGACTTACTTTATTTTTAATTCAAACAAAAACAAACAACAATACAATATCCGGAAAAACGAAGACTACACGAGCCTCCATTAGGATCTAAAGATGAGGTGGGACAAATATTACAACAAACAATTCATCAGTGTATAGGAGAATTATGGCTTTGGCGAAAGCCTATCCTTGACGAAGCACCTTGAAGATACTTGAGGTTCTGTTATTTTCTGGAGTTGAGAAGTGCATATCATGCATCAACAAACTTTGTATGTATTTTCCCAACGTCAGCAAATATACTGTTCTTAGTTGTTCTCGTGTATAAATCTTCCTTGTATTACCTATTTTGCATAGTTTGTATCCAGAAGAGCCTATATCCTTATTTGAATTTTTGATGCCTAGGGATGAGTTCCTCTCAAGTTTAGTTGTAATAAAGGAACCAAAAAACTAAAACCACAAATAAAAGCTGGTGATTATGACCCCAATAGTTACTAAAGCAAAATAATAGATATACCAGTAAATTTTGTTGTTATCCATAAAATGTATTTTCTCAATGCGGTAAAAGCTCTAAAAGTTAAAGAGAGAATTGGGTGTATTTTCTTTGCTACATTTTGCAATGATCCCCAGGGCGAGTAGTTGAGCGAGAAAATTTATGGATTCACAAGGTTTACTCGTTCCAGCTTCCAGCGACCTATCTAACTCGGATCGGTAGGACGGGGCGATGCGATGCGATGTGATGGTTCAGAGCGATAATTTATTTGGCTGGGTTGAAATTTACGAGGGCCGATATTGGATAATGAATCAGGTCTGCTTGATGGAATTAACTCACCTTCGCCTTTAACGGTTTAACCCGCGGTACACCTCTTCTTACCTTTATTAACCTGCGAAACGTTGCTTTGCTACGGCCTTTTGCGCGTTTTACGGCCGAATTACGTCTTTATGGGATCTATTGTTTTATACACACATATATACATATAACTCGCGGTACTGTAAACCATAAAGGTAAACTCTAAAGTGTTTGCTCAAAATGATATTGCACTCAGTTTAAGCGCCCATGCCTTCTTACTTAGATTCAACCAAATGACCTTTTTCCAGTTAGTGCATTTTATAAATATAGGTTTATTTTGAATTTTTATGCAGTTCCTCCTAAACGGGAAGCAGTAAGATTTTTAAGTACACCAAAAGAACATTTGCTGGGGTGGGGAGGCAAGTGTATGGATTTATGGAATTCCATGCACTCTCTATCAAAAACAAATTTCATGAGTATCAAGAGTTTTACAAATGTTTATAACAGCGATACCTATAATTATCTCGGATTGAATTCAAGAAGTAAAATATTTAAAAAAGATCAAATTTACGCATGTAATAAGGGGGACTTGAAATTCTATAATTTTCAATTAAAAGCATTCAAAATTAAATAGTTTTAAGATCAGAATTTTTTATAATGGATTGTTTGAAATTGAAAGGATTTCAAATTGTATTATTTCTAATTCGAAGCGATTTCAGTTGAATCATTGAACATTGGAAACCCCTAAACTTCTATTATTTTTAATTCGAAGCAACTCAAATTTGACAATTTGAATAAATTGAAGACTGAATCCAATGTTTGCAATTCGAAACTTATAAGATTTCAGAGTGAGAAAAATCGAATTAAAATATAAAGTTCTAAAAAGAAATTAAATTAGATCCCACAAATCTCTTAACGATTAAGAAATAAAATCACCATCAAATTGATCCTTTAAAAAGGAACAAATTCCAGTAAGGGTCGATAGGAGTAAGGATGATACGGGCAATATAGAGGAAATTCGGAATAAAAACAAATTGGTTACTAACTTTTTTCATTACACCATAAAGACTATATCCCTTATTATTTGCATGGGAGAGGTGTACAAAGGTGTGCATATAAAGCATCTTTTCTTGATTTTTCTTATAATTATTTTCATCGGAAATGATAACAAGGTAATTCAAAATTAGACTTAGGGAAAGTGTAATATATGTTTCCTTTCTTTTCTTTTTCTTTGTGAAATACGAAAATCTGTTAACAGTTCGATGTTAGTTGGAGAGAATAATAAGATTCTTTTTTTTTTAAATAAAAATGTGAGTACATACTTATTTTTGGCCAATAACATTTTAATGTGTACATTTATACAGACGAATATTTATAAAATCATTTTTGAAAGGAAATAGTAGAAAATAGGTAAGTTTTTCAATATTATTATAACCTTCATAACAGATTCAAAATTAAATTTATTATTGCCATGATATTTTTGAAAAATACTAAAAATGAAAGAAAACATGCAAAATATAAAATAGTCTGAATATTCTATGAACTGTAAAGAAATTTAAAGCTTGTAAAGTTGGGAGTTCAGTGTGGTTTTTTACACTCATCACACTCACCCGTAATGACGGAAATCTGGAATCATTGACATACGCTATCAGAGAAAATTAAAAATATTTCTTCGCGCAATTTTTTGTTGATTAAAGATTGTGCACTCAAAAGTAGAAAGTCCGAAGATAATTTCGACAAAATTTGAAACAACAAACTTCCAATTCTTTGAAATATGAATAAACAAATCAAAGCTTTTTAATAATCTCGTATTACACTTGTACCCATATCGACACCTTTGAAATTAAATAATTATGAAAAAAATTCAAAATAATGTAGTTTGTAATCGCAAACTTAGAAACTAACAAATTTCTAATAAGGATAATCTTAACAATTTTTCAAGTCCGAACTTCATTTCGTAAACTAGGAAAATGGCTAATTTCTAATAAGTTAATTACCAAGAATTGTGAAGTAATTTAAACATTTTTTTTTATCTATAGCATTAAATATTATAAAAATATAAAAATATTTTAAAAATATTTTTCCTCTTGAAATTCTTCATTTTTTTAAATCATCAAACTATGAATCTGAAAATTTTACAATATTACATAAAACATTTTTCACATTAAATATTTTTAATAGAACCTAATAGTAAGATTCAAGATTCAACCAATTTCGGTTGAAACGTCATTCCTTTTTGTTGAAAGGTCTACTTTTCTCTCTTTTTCTTCTCTTTTTGACTTTGAAATCAAACAATTTTGTAGATATTTCTTGTTCTTCCCTAGCTAAAAAATTCTCTTGCTAAAAGATTCGTCTTATTTGTTGAAAATTTGTTTTCTCGATTAGAAAATCATCTTTTTTGGTAGAAATTTAATCTTCTTTGGTCGAGATTGCAGCTGATGGCATAAAGGTTCGTCTTTTTTATTTAAAAATTATCTCTTTCGGTAGAAAATGAATTTTTCGTTGATTTTAGTCAAAAATACATCTCTGTTGTTGGAAATTTACCTATTTTGTACCAAGTATTTTTTTTATTTTCTGTATGACTAAACAATTTCTTGGGTGAAAGTTTTTCTTTTTGTTTGTAAATTCACCTATTTTGGTAGAATTTTCATTTTTTCTCTGGTGGGAAACGCAGCTGTTTGGTAGCAAGTTTGGTAGAAAATTAATCTTTTCTGGTTGGGGATTAAAGTATTTTGTTGCAAATTAACCCTTTTATCAAAAATGCGTTATTTCAACATGATAATTGATCTTTTTGGTTCAAGAACTCAGGAATTTGGTCGACATTTTTTTCTTCCTTGACTTGAAAATCTGTTTTGTATGAAAATTCAACTATTTTGTTAAAACCTCGTTTTTTTTTGGGTTTCAAAATTTCTGTCTTTTGATAGAAATTTGATATATTTCATCATAAAAGTAACTTATATTCAAAATTCGTCGTTTGCTAGAAAATTGAAACTATGATAAATTTTCTTCGAAAAATGATTCACCTCCTCAACCGCTACCAAAGGTCAAACAAGAAACTCTATACACTGATATAAATTCTACTCGTTCAGCCCTGAATATTTGCTACTGACTGGAAAAAACAACAAATTATCGGAAGTCAAAAGGGTGAAAAATGATTTTTTCTCTACAAAAACTCGATGCTCATAAAAATAATGATGAAGCTGTTCGGAAACTTCGTAAGCGGCTTTTTCTGGTTGAGGGAAATCGAAAAAACAAGAAGCTGTTTCAGAGTTTGGCTTCGATCAGTTCATCTGTTCATGCCGAGTTGGAGGTAATATTACGGCAAACATTCCCGGACCGAAACGTCTTTTCAGACCAGAGAAGATAATAAACCAAATAAAACCATTGAAAGATTTACAACACGCCTCACCACCTCGGAGGGAAAACGTGGTAACATCTACTGATTCTACCCGAGAGGGCCTATTGTTGCTGACCAGTGCTTCAGGGGCGCATTTATCAAATTGTCTTCCTTTACAGAATTCAACACTTACACTTACAGGAGCCGAAATAATTTTACTCCACAAAATGAAAATTTGTCACTCTTTGTAACTGATCGTTTACAAAACAAATCTTCAATCGCCAAAAATGTGCATACCAAACAAAATTTTCAAAAAATAACTCAAAGATTTGAATGCAATAAAGACTGAAGAACTACATAAACAATGAGTTCTCATTTTACCAGGCAAATGGTAAAATTTTGGTGAAAAATCTTTTAGAAAGGTGCGTCCCTGATGGTCCATTAGTCGTAGTGCAACTATGGAGTTTCGGTCGCCCTGGTTGTAGCTACCATAAAAGTAAACATAAATGCATAAACACATAAACCCATCGTTCGTCAGGTTTTTCAAAAAATTTACGACCACCCGTGCTACACATTGAACCATAGCGAATGTGCCAGCTCTTGCGCGATGCGGTGTATTTTCTCTTAATTTCCGGGCGGTTAGAGGTAATGTGGATGCAAGGACAAACGGAGGTCTACCATTATGACCAATGCGGTAAACCAAGACAAGTGCCATATCTCAAAAGCACAGATTTCACTTTTATCAAGACCACCCCTTCTGTCAAGCCTCAAGAGTCAAGAAATGCGTGAACCGGTTAAACTCAATACACCTCGTTTATTAGGTGGTCAACCAATAACAATTCCTCTAAGATACTATAAGCAGTTTCAGCATTCTTGTGGTCGTTATCTTTGTTCCAATGCAATCAGATTGCAGTAAACTAATTTAATAATAATGTCAAGACTGAGGTATTCTTTTTATGATGAATACTATTTTTTTCATACGAATACTAATAATCAATCTCAATATCTGAAATTCCTGGAAATTAGAAATAAAGAACCAGAATCCAATGATTAAAGGTTCTAGCCGGATAACATGGTCAAAACTGCCCCTGCGGCATACGGAAAACTGATTACACTATCTTGTTCGTTGTCAAAAACAACCCAGCAAAACCAATTTTCAGAACCTATAAGTCATGTTTCGTCCCCCATAGACCGTATAATGTGATTTTCAGTTTTTTGTCGATATCTCGGTCAATATTTGGGATAGAAAATTCTTTTCTTTGCAAATTGTAGAGTTTTTCAAGCCCTACCAAATGGGAAACTTTTTGAAATTTTGGCGCGAAATTCAAATTTTCAAAGCACTTTCAAAATTTCAAACTTTTTTTTTAAACACGCCGATCGACTCATTGCTAGAAAAAATATATATTGTTTTTTGACACTCCAAAAATATGTGTGAATTTTCTCAGATTTTTAAAAATGGTGGAACGCACCCAAAAAAATAAAAACTGCATTTTTAATATTTTTGACCATAATCAAGGTTCCAGAATCTCGCTAGCTATATTTTGCTACGTTCAAACACCTTTTTTGTTATATTGTGCAATTTTGGGAAGAACAACATAGTTCTAACCACCATTGAAAACTTTTTCTGGCAGTGAAAAGCGTCAAATGTGGATAAAAACTGGAATTTTTCGGAATTTTGACCGTCTATGATTCTCTACATACTTTAAATCATCTTTTCGTTATTCTTTCATCTACTTTAATTTTATGTGGCTCTTGTTTTTTATTTTTATGGGGAAAATAAAGTTACTTTTCGTCAAATAATTTTTTTATCTGTGAAACGTTAAAAATCAGGAAGGAACCTTTTTTTTTCTCCCGAAAACCAATTTGCACCATGAATATTATTATAGTAGACATATCATGTCATCAGTCATTTTGAGTTTATTTTGCAGTGAATGTATATAAAAAGGTACCACTTTTTTCATAATTTGAAGGAACCGATGCTTCATTAAAAGTTTGCCAAAGTAGGTCAGTAAGTAAAATCAAATAGTGAAACAAAAAAATCTGTATAATAATGTAAATATTACTCGAACCTAACTGTTAAAAAAAGTGTGTAACTTACTGATCTACTTTGTCAAACTTTCAATGAATCATCGGTTCCTTCAAATTATAAAAAAAGGGGTACCTTTTTATACATTAAGTCCAAAATAAACTCAAAATGACTCATGATATGATATGATATGAAATATTTGTATGAAGATCAATCTACTAATATTCAAGGTGCAAATTGGTTCTCGGAAGAATGATTTTTATTATTAATAAACTCCATTTGAAAAATGCAATGACAGATTTGGAAAACTTGTGAAGTTGACTCACGTCATCCAAACTCGTAAAGCACGATCGATATCGTGACTTTTATTGGTTATATAAACAGAATTGATTTGAAAAACGTTATATTGTAGAATCAAGGCAAAAAAGTATTTGAAACATCAGAAATACGCCCTGGAAAGTGTGAGGGACTTGAACAGAAAGTTACTTAATTTTTCCCATAAAAATTAAAAATAAGAGCCGCATAAAATAAAAGTAGATAATAGAATAACGAATCATAGACAGTCAAAATTCCGAAAAATTAAAGTTTTTATCGACATTTGACGCTTTTCACTGCCAGAAAAAATTTTCAATGGTGGTGCAAACTATGTTGTTCTTCCCAAAATTGCACAATATAACGAAAAAATGTGTTTGAACGTGGCAAAATATAGCTAGCGAGATTCTAAAACCTTGATTATGGTAAAAAATATTAAAAATGCGGTTTTTATTTTTTTTTGGGTGCGTTCCACCATTTTTAAAAATTTGAGAAAATTCACACATATTTTTGGAATGCCAAAAAGCAATATATATTTTTTCCAGCGTTGAGTCGATCGGCGTTTTTGACAAAAAAATTTTTGAAATTTTGAAAGCGCTGTAAAAATTTCAATTTCGCGCCAAAATTCGTCAAGTTTTCTATTTGGTAGGGCTTGAAAAACTCTACAATTTACAAAAAAAAAAATAATTTTCGACCTCAAAAATTGACCGAGATATCAACAAAAAACTGGAAATCACATTATACGGTCTATGGGGACGAAACATGACTTATAGGTTCTGAAAATTGGTTTTTCTGGGTTGTTTTTGACAAGGAACAAGATAGTGTAATCAGTTTTCCGTATGTCGCAGAGGCAGTTTTAACCATGTTATCCGGCTTGACCTTTTGGACACGTCATTATTGAAATACATAGAATAAGATGAAAATAAGAAAAATGCAAAATAAAGAAGAAGGTATTCTCCAAACCCCTTCATTCTCTTTTTACATTCTCATTTATTATGGAAATGTACCTCTATAGTATAGCATGCGAATTTAAATCTATCCCGAGATCTATCCAGTTTTCGTCGATTCTCGACGTTTCGAGTCCTCCTCAGTCAGAAAAATTGGTTTTTACGAAAATGTATGTTTGTCTGGCGGTCGGTCTGTCCGTCTGTCGGCACGATAACTTTCTGTTTAACACTCTGTTTTCATATCCAAAAATCTGACCGCTGCGCGGGCACATTCTCATCGCGCGTCTCGCGCGCTGCTCACAAGTTTGAGCACCCCTATGGCGCGCGTCTTTCAGATCTCGCGCTTCGCGCTCGATAATAAGGGTACCTCGCGCTCCGCACTTAGTCTTTATACTCTCCTACAATTATAAAGCTTTTGAAACCAAAACGTAGAATTGTGGCTGCTGTATTTGATGATTGTCAGATCAATTTCATTTTCCAGCAAAACTATGTGAGATACGTAAAAGATGAACGATACAAAAATTGTTAATCTTAAAAAAATCTACAACTTTACTGTTGACTATTTTTCGATAAGACGAATAGTTTTCGTTTTAATCGCGATAACGCGCTTACGAAAATGAAAAATTCCATTTTCCAGCCAAACAATATTTTCTGTTTTAATCGTGACAACGCTCTTTGAACAATGAAAAATTCAACTTGCTAGCCGAACTATGCGAGATGTAAATATCGGTGGCGAGTATTGTTATGAGAATGTGCTCCTTAAGGCCAGTAAAGCCTTGAGTACACTTAATTTTGAAAAAAATTTTCATCAAAAATAAAAAAAATTCAATAATCTTCATACAAGTAGAGGTTTTCAGCAGTTTTGTAATATTTGAAATTATGTGTATGCATTACACTGTAAGCTGAATCAAGCACGTATGAAGCCGAAGGCGTAGCGCGAGAGAAATACATTATGGAGCGCAAAGCGCGAGATCTGAATGACACGCGCCCGCGGCACGCTCAAACTTTGCAGCGCCCCATGAAAATGTACCCGCGCAGCCGGCAGATTTTTTTTCTGTTGAAACTATATATCTTCAAAAAAAATTATCAAATGTATAGTTCAATATTCATGCATCTTGTTGAAAATTAGTCTTTTTTGCAGTAAATTAATCTGTATATGTATTTAAAAATTCATTTTTCAAGGTTCGGAAATTGAGTTACGTTTAACAGTCATCAATCATAAGAATGTGTCTTAGATTTTAGAAACTGTATTTTGAACCAAAATTTTCCGTACAACAAAAATAACCCAAAAATTAAGGAAATCATTCTGCATTGGAGAAAAATGTTCTTTAGACCATTTCTCTGAACCAAAGAAACTTATTCTTTTATTCGAGAGTAATTTCATTGGATCCAAGAAATTCTTCCTCAGCTGAGAGCCAATCAATATTTTTCCGCCTCAAAGAATATTTTATTTGAGTCGTGAAAAATTAATTTAAAAAAATAATAAAGACATGAAGTTTCAGCTGATAATGATTGTTTCTCAGTTGAAAATGAATGTTTTTCTATTGAAAATTCAACTGTTTGGTTGAAAATAAAGCTGTTTTGTAGAAGATTGGTCTTAAAGCTAGAAAACTGTTTTATTGAAAATTCGTCTTTTTTGATTGAGGGTTGAACTATTTTTTTAAACTTCGGGTTTTGAAGTTTGGAAGTTTTTGTGGAAAATTATTATCTTCATATCAAAATAAGAATGATGCAAAGCTGATAATCTGATATGCAAATCATTTTGATCCTACTTCAAGATAAAGTAAACTCCCAAGATCTACTGATTAAATTTATAAAACTGTTATAACTTTGCGTATAACTTCGCCTGAAGTACATTTTCGGTCATTCTCAACTTACCCACTACACACGTAATGGTAAACAATAGAAATTTGTAGTTCCCAGACATAAATTGATTGCGCGCGAATTCCCATCGCAATCGCCTTTAGTTCACATCAATAACGAGATAGATTCTTGCTTATAAGAGAAATTAATTCCCATAACTGATCGAACTATTCGAACTCAATTCGAACCCCAAAATATAATCGCTCGTGTCTGTCTATTGAGAGTGTATCGACGAGAGTCAACTAAATAGTAAAGTACAATCGCCAGATAGCTCAAAGACTGTCAATTTGTCATGGCGTGCCATAACATCGGACCCTGCTACTTTAACTATGCATAACGTGTTATTTATTACTATTGAGTTTATTATGAGCTTCGCGGAGGGGAATTTGAAACGCTTCCCGTTTATGAGGGAAATATTGTGCTACCAGAGATCAAATGGACGATTAACTTTACGACTCGTGTAGATGGAATTGATTCCCTGAGATTTGCAGGTCCCACTGTATACTTACTATCATTATTTATACAGAACTAGTCGATGAGCAAATTTAGATTTTTTTTTTTTAAATATATTTACTACTGATAAGTCATTCAGTATACATATAACTATATAGCTGTATATCAGGATTGGAAAGAGTGTTAAAAATTTCTGCTGTCTTAATTTTACGAAACTTTTATGCTGCTACATATGTTTTGTGAAATTATGATTAATTTCGGAAAGTTTCGTTACAACACTCGTAAATTTGAGAAGAATTTCGGAAAATTTAGTTTAAAATGTACAATCAGTTATAATCAAACAATATTTTCAAAAACCTTGTATCTGAAAATTCTAAAACTTGACTATAAAATTTATGTTATATGTAACGAGAGCGCCTCGGAGAGCGCTTACATCTAACAAAAATCACATAACTTTTTTTTAGAACTTAAAGTGAATTTGATAAAATTTCGTTATTTTATGAAAATTTTCCAGAGAATTCAGTTATAAATTTAAAATATTTAAGTTACAAAACTATCGAAACATACGATTTTCCGTTACCTTTATGACATAATAACTTTCTACATTTCAAAATATTTCTAACAGTTAATATTACTTAAAAGCCAACCATAGTAATATACACATGGATATGGATGATTGCCAAAAAGCTGAACTTTTAAATTTGATTGAGAGCTCAAGTGGATTTTGTTACACCCAGTTTTTTTGACTTATTTTCTCTTATATTTACATATGTACAGTAAGTGCACTCAATTTCTGGATGCCGTCCCTCCCAGGACACTTCTCTGGATCTGCGCCTGTTATAATTATATTCTATCATTTAATTTAATGAATAAAAACCTTTGTCGGAAAACTATAACTAATTTTTCTCTATTTGTGTGAAATTTCTTTGGGGTAGTTGAAATAGTATAAAATATTTTTAACAATGATAAAGTACTGTGCAGGGCATAATGTAAGGTGATAATCATAAAATTGATCAAAATCGCGATGAATTTCTCTTTCATATCATTGCTCGTTATAAAACTAGAGATAAAGGAAATGTTTGTTGTACCGGTTTCGTATATTGTATAATGAAAAAATATAAAATTTGAATTTTTTTCATTTTTTTCGCGTTAGAAAAAACTTTCAAGTGTGTCAATTTTCGAAGACGTGGGCAAACAATAAGGCAACAGTCACGGAAAATGTCTTATTGCTGATTTGTTTAATGATTTATATCGAAACGGAGATATTTCTTGATACATTTAACCAGAAACATATAAAACTTAGAGTATTAAACTTCATTTCAAAAATCAAAATTACCAACGAAATAAGGGGAATCGGAACAAGAAAAAATTTATTCATTTATTTATTTATAAGGTTTTTTTATAATTTCTCTTATTTCCATCTTATGGACTCTATCATAGTTGTTTTTAAACATTTTAAATTCAATATTGTAATCCTTTTGTACACAGATCTGATGAGCAGAACCAGCTGATGGTTTTCGGAACGTTATATCGATTGTTTTAAATCTTAAATTTGGAATAAACTATTATTCTGGAAGATGATGTTATTTCAAGGTTTTTTAGGCTTCATTTATTGAAAGCTCATTTTGTAATTGTAGAACTCTTATAGCAATATGTTGACGATGAAAAAATAACAATTATGCAAGAATTTTATTTTCGTTTCGGGGGAGGAACAATATGATGTGCAGCTGTTTAAAAATGCACAAATTATCAAAGAACAACAATTATTGGCACTCAATCCTTACAATAGCTGCATGGAAACAATTTAACCTATATGAAGTTACTATGCCGGAAATAAAGTTATGTTTGATTTGTTATTTTTAGATTTCATTTTTCAGGATTGATCTGGATTGCTGCAGCAACATCTTCTAGAAACGGTGGTGCTGCGTTGTTCAACAAACTAAACGCAGCTCTGAATAAAAAACGTCTCCATTTAACATTTTTTTGATTAATGCATATTACATGAAATACTTCGAAAAACAACTTGTATAGATATTACACTAATGATTGTAAAAACCGCTGAAATAAACCTGCTAGATCAAAATATTGTTTGATCTTAATTTCGACTGCAAAATTTGTAAAACCGGTAATAACTACAACTTTTGCATCCGAAATCAGGACAAAAATTTATTAGCTGACATTGAGACTTCACCTTCATTTCGTCTTCATTCTCCTTCATTGATGAAAGTGGAAGAAGTTGAAATTGAGTATTGACAACAAAACTTTGACTCGGGAACCTTTTGCTTTGTTTTGCTGACAGTGTGAACAGCCAAAAAGGGCTGTTATTCTGAAAATCTATAGATATTATTTTCAAAAAGTTGAGCCAAATTCCTATAGAGCCACAAAACTGATGTGTATATGTTTAAGAAAGTGTTATACTTCTGACCTTGATGAAAATGTGTGTATCATTACAATTAAAGCAAAAACCACGCATCCCATTAAAAAAGAACAGTTTTTCTTTTCAAACTTTTCTTTGTATCTCTCGTCAAGTTTTGCTAAAACTTGACTTTTATTCGAAATCTTGTTTTTTTTTTTTTGGAATAATACCAAAACTATGCATCTCATAAGAAAAAAATTAACAAAATTTGTAGATGTTCTTTCAAAGAACAATTATGTGCTTGAACTTGAATTTTTCATTTTTAGATTATTCTTGCAGAAAAAACAAAAACCACATGCCCTATCGAAAAATAATTGAGAACAAACTTGTGGAAATGTTTAAGATAAACAATTTTAGTACTTTTACTTTTCTCCGTATTTCCCATAGACTGCTCCAAAAATGAAAACTTTAATTTTCTTACATTATTTTTTGTGCGATCAAAATTGACATTTTCGATTCTTCGAGAAAATTCAAAAAGTTGTCTTAATGATCTTGTACGACTTCCAAGAAGAAACATTTTTTTGCTTATGACTTTTTTTTCAATCTTGCGTTATTTGGATGAAAATTCTCATTTTCGTTTACATTTTTGAATTTTGAAAATGCCACAACTCGGACAATTTTGTTTTTATTTTTGAAAATAATGAGGATAAATTGTTCAACTTTTTATAAGTGCTACAAGAAATTATACATACAATTTTGATTCTTGGAATTAAAATGTCCAAAATGCTCCCCCCTCCCTTTAATTTTTCGGGCAAAATAGCTGGTTAACGTCGGGTTAACGAACTTGACCTGTCTTTTTGGTCCCTGAGAAGGTGTGCAAAAATACGAGCGAATCGAGGATCGAATATGATTATTCATTATTCGAATTTCTAGGAAAACTACACAAAATGTGAAAAAATTAGGTAAAAAAACTTCTCCACCATTTTGGACAAACTTTGATCGAGTGCGCAGCACGACTTAAAGCCGGAGAAGCATTAACAAAAGAGAATTCACACTCATCAAATTAAATCAGTCGATATTTTGGTTTTGAGTTTCACAAGCTTTTTATACAACTGTGGGTAGGTACAAAAGGCCGAGCGCGTAGCGCGAGGTGAATTCATAACCATGCGCGTATCGCGAGATCCGAAAGACGCGCGCCTGGGGCGCGATCAAACTTGCGAGCCGTTTCTGGTTCGTTTCACCAACTCTAAATATCTGAAATAATTCACACATGTTTATGGGGTACCAAAAACTAATTTTTTTTTCTATCGTTGAGTCGATCGGCGTTTTTGAAGAAAAAAATTTGGAAATATTTAAAGGGCTGTAAACATTTTCATTTGGCCCGGCATTTTTTAGAAGAAATTCATTTTTTAGGGCTTGAAAAACTCTACAATTTTGAAGAAAAAAAAATTTTCTAGCTCAAAAATTGACCGAGATATCGGCAAATACATAACTAAAAATCGAACTGAAAATCACATTATACGGTCTGTAGGGACGAAACATGACTTCTATGTTCTGAAAATTGTTTTAAATTAATATTATTTGACGAGGAACAAGATGGTGTTATCAGTTTTTCATATGCCGCAGGGGCAGTTTTGACCACGTTATTTGGCTTGACCCTTTCCTACAATATACTGATTGATACACATTTTCATCAAGAAACGACCCTATTCGAGATATGAGCCAAAACGAAAGAGCGTGTGACCTGCGTAGTACAACTTACCCTCCACTTCAATTGTGGATTACTTGAAAAATATGATACGGACAGGAAAAATGGCTACCATTCTCGTTGTGAATATAATATGCTATCTTTCTGTACAAATACATTTTTGTCCGATAAACTCTTTCCTTTTCTCAACTTTTTGCCCTTGCGTTCATAATCAGCAACCCTAAAACCTTATATACACAGTGTTTTTGTGGCTTAAGATTCAAGAACCATATTTCATCAAGTTCATTGTAACTTTGTTTCAATTTTGGCAACAAAAATGTGATTTTCAAAAAAGCAGCGACTCTGGATGTTCTAACTTCTGAGCTTAGTATATACTTTAAGAATCATTATGCAGATGCTCTATGAATATTAACTATTCCGAGCTTATTTTAACGTCTATAGTTTACGCTACTTAATCGCTCAAAGTAGATTCTTTTTAACTTAGTTGAAGAAGGAATTAAAAATTCAGCATCTTTAAAAAAATAATTATTAGCCCCAAATTACTTGCTATTAATTAATAATATAATGAACTATCCCCATTGCTCCTCTTAACTATATACCTAGAGATATACCTTCAAACATGCATTTTCCCTTTTTTTAACAATCCTGCAATAATTTTCCAAGGCGAAAATCGGATTCGGTAAGCAGAAGATTATGTTCAAAAACCTCGTCATAAAGGACATAAAGTTCATAAACGTCAGCAAACAGAAAGCGTTGCTTCCAAATCCAGAGATCCGAATTGAGGAAATAGATTTTACAAGGGCTGCAGTTAATATTCGCTTAAAGGAGTCAACCTTTTCACGTGCCGCAATTTTTCTCGAACCGACCTAGGAAATCTCGAAACCCTTTTTCCAACCTGGCGTTGTCTTGAAACTTCTTGCACCATTTTTTATACAGCTTCTTTCACCCTTTAGGGCCGCAGGTCGTCGAAGCCTGACCCAGAAAAAAAAGATAAGTACGGAAGAATTCGTTACAGCCACCAATCGAAGGCTTGGGTTTGAGGGCCAATTTAACTTCTGGGTCTTTCGGGGCTGTCACGTACGATTCGTTTGCCTACATTTTTTTTAGAGACTCTCTGGTAAATATTTTCGAAAAGGGTAATTGAGTGTTTCTTCGGTTTTATTACTTTCTCTGGAGAGTAAGTTAGCTCGAAGGACGTTTGAGTGAACTTAACTCTTTTTTTTTTGTTCGCGGATACTGGTCTGTAGGTATGATTGTAAAATTTCTAAAATCTGTTCTGGGTGCGTAAAATATGGGAACTGTAGAGAAATTCTCAAATGTAATAAACTTTACTTTTTTTAGAAATAAGAAAGTGGCCTTGAAGCAGATCAGTAGGACACTATTTTCTTTTTTTTAGTGTGAATAGGGGTTGGATTTATAGGCCTTGAAAGTGAAAAATACTCATATTATAAATTCTCCTTTTTTTCATTATTAATCAAAATTGAAAATTTTAGTTCTACTTAATATAGTGACTGTAACGTTAATCAGTTACAATTTTTGATTAATGCTTCTAAATTATAAACATGATGTTTTAACCCGTACGCGTATTTAATTGAAACAATTTTCTATTTAAATTGTTGGAAACCTCGGCAGATTACTATTTCAAGCAACTGGATTTGGAGAATACCTAAATTTTGTAGTATTCAAACAGAATCTGGTCTACATCGATTCTTTATAATCCTGCAGGATTATAACTTTGGAAATCGGCTCGGAAATCGGAAACGTTAATTGTTGGACAATAATTATAAAGGGCCTGTGATTCTTCTGACGCTTTTCTTGTTTGCTAAATTTAGGTAGAGAATTGGTGAAAGCAATTTAGTCAAAAGTCAAAGTAATAAAAATATGCCTCTTTTATTATTCCGGGAAAATCTTCCTGACGTAACTTTATGAAAATGCATAAGAATTATTATTTTACAGCAGCCTCGTCATTCGATTTGTCCTCATCATCTGTGGAGGTCAGTTGGAAAATTATAGCTCGGATATCGCATTGCAGATTATATTTCATTACCGGTGTTAAAGTTCGCACTGTAAAGTTGGGGAATCTGTAGTATTTTGCCAGGTTGAAGGAGGCAGGGAGGTCGTTTAACTCGTAAAATCATAAACTCCTTCGAGCTCTCATAAAGCCTTCTAGACCCGTGTTAGATTGTTAAGACAGGAAAAATACTAATCTACCTTCATAAAAATAAAATGAGACTTTTTGTCCTAGTAGTGTAAAAAAATTAGAGAAAAAAATGGACTTGTGTCACTGGGACTGCGATGCATCTAAATTTTAGGGCATGTGGACATAAAAAATGTTTCAAAAAATTCTAGAAAGAAATGGATGAAATATTTATTATTATTATCATTCAAGGGGCTGTGAAAAATTTTATCTATTTTCAGGGCCGCCGGAATAAAATTTGTCAGTGTATGGAGTTTTTTATTTGACCTTTTGGCTGGGTGAGGGAGCAAGCCATTTTTCGAAGGAAGTCAATAATAAAATAGAATAAAAAAATGATAAAATCTTAACTTTATAGCACACAAGTAATTTTCAATAAGAAAGGTACATTTTTGATAAAAAAGATTAAATTTCTACGAAAAGAGAGGGACTTTTAAATCCTAAAGAGAAACAAGACAAAACAGATCAATTTTTAACCGAAAAGATTGATTTTTAACCAAACAGTTGCTTTTTCAACTAAAATAGATGAAAATTTGTATCCTGAAGGATGAATCATGTTACAAAAGATACAAATTTTTATTGAATAAGCTGAATTTTTGAGCAAGAAAAATTTTCAGCTGGGTAAGAACAATAAACGTCCCATAAATTGGGCAAATTTTAAGCCAAATAGCGAATTTTCTAGAAGACAAATGAATTTTTGACTTAAAAATATGAATTTATAACAGAAAGGTTATATTCATTAAAAAATTATTAAATTATAATATCTCTTAATCAAAAATAGTTGTATTTCATTATTTGATTCCAACAACAAATATTTAATGTAGAATATTTTCATTGTAATATTGTGAATTTTTCCTATTTATAGTTGAAGATTCAAAAAATGAACGTTTCAAAATTGGAAAATATTCGTTTCTTATCAAAATAGATCAAAAATGAACAACCTCAAATTGACTCCATTTTTGAATGGCCCCAATTTCGAAATTTTTCTCCGTCCATGAAATTTAATTTTGTGATTAAAATTGGAATGGTTGCATTTATAAATACAAAATTACAAATTTATACTTTAATTATTTATATATCGAATATTCAGAAAGATGTCCGTTTCAAATTTTGCTAAAATTATCTTTGGACTTCTTACTTTCAATATAAACCATTATAAATGGACAAAAAGTTGCAAAAAGGAATATTTCCAGTGTAAAAAATTACACAAAAATCCCCAATTTACAAGCTTTTCCTTTATTAACATTAAATGAAATATGCACTGATTCCTATTATGCGTGTTAGCTTTCATTTTTCGCCATTTTCTAAAATATCAATAAAAATGAAGAAATCAATTTTCAATCTGATATAAAGATTTCAATGATATTAAAAACATCAAAGAAAAACAGAAAACGTGTGTCGCACTAACCCTGAATCTGATTTTTAATTACCCGGTTATAATTTTCCATTAAAATTAATAAAAATATGAAATTTTGAAAAAAAACAACAGATTTTCTACGG
>WSXT02206438.1:0-18188 GCA_011762715.2 Neuroterus valhalla
GTCACTTCCCGGTCAATGGAATTTTCGGTCACTTTCCGGTCACTTCCTGTTCAGTAAAATTCCCGGTCATTTTTCGGTCAATAAAATTCCCGGACACTTCCCGGTTCTTCCTCTCGTGGAGTACAGATGTAAATTAATAAGTTGAGAAGCAGATCAAAGGAGCGTGACATTCTCTAACTCAAATGATAAGATCTCTTTTTTATTCATAAAAAGGAAGCGGTCATTTCTCGTATTTTTTCGGTAGAATTGTTAATATTCTGGGTTGAGTCAAGTAAATTCACGGTTTTTCAATTAAATTGGCAGTCAATCAAATTCCTGGTCATTTCCGGGATCATTAGTTGGTCCTAATTTCATAATTATTACTTGCCTAGTTGAATCGAGGTTGGCATTTAATTTACTAGACAAGCGAATATTATAAAACTAGGTTCACCAACATTTCCGAATGCTCCTTATACAAAGAGACGCTTTTTTAAAAGTTTGACGTCGAAGTTCTATTGTTAATTAGCCACTAATTTTTTTTATCAAACTAGGCAGGCAAAAATAATAAAATTAGGACCAACAAACAATTCTAGAATTCTCGTAATAATAATAGTAATAAGAGGTTTTCTTTCAATTCATGTGAGTTTGAAGTCAAGATCTGTTTATCAATAATTTATTGTTATTTTTGATAAAAGGAGGTAAATAACAATTATAAAATTTGGACCAACTGATGATATTTCTACTAAAGAAAGTTGAAGAGGGTTGATAATTATTTCAGTTGGTGCAAGTTTGACGTCGGGATTCCATTATTTATTAGTAATTGCTATTTTTGATCAAACTAGCTAAGCAAGAATAATATAACATTAGGATCAACTAACGATTTCTAAACATCCCTAGTATGTAATAGGCATTGGTTTTTTTTTCAATGTGTAAGTTTGACGTCAGACAATGAATTTTATTGATTTGCTGCAATTTTAGTTTAACAAGGCATTCAAAAATCATAAAATCAGGATCAACCAACAATTCTGGAATGTCCTTAATAATAACAATAATAAAAATTTCCCTTTAAATTAGTGAAAGTTTGACGTAAAAATCTGATAATTTATGATTCATTGCTACTTTTGTTCAAACTAAGCAGGCCATGATAATAAAATTAGGACCAAATAACCATCCCAGAATACCACCAAAAAAGACGGTTGATTAATATTTCAATTAGAGTAAGTTTGACGTCAAAAATTGAATTATAATAATCTTCTGCTACTTTTGATCCAACTAGTTAAGCAAAGATGATAAAATTAGGACCAACCGATGATCCTAGAATGCCAAAATCTGATTACTAATAATTTATTGCTATTTAAAAAAAAAAAGAACCAAGTAACAAATTATAAAATTTGGACCAAGTGACGATTTCTCAATACATCCACTGGCGGGAATTTTAAAATTCAAGAATTTTTATCCGTCAGAAATTTTATAATTTCTAAAAATTCATATTTTGTATTTTCTCTTTTTTGAGGAATTTTACACAGTCGGCAATTTTTTCCTGAATTCTTTTATCCTTCGAGAATTGATAAATATTATTTATTAAAATTTTATTTACCTCTGTCGTGAGTATGTGCATTGTATCGAGCATTGCTCAAATCTTGCAAAAGAGTATCTAACTCCGACAGATTGTTATTCAGCGAAGGCATTTTCCCTCCACTTCCGCTTTGATTATATGGAGCACTTCCGGATCTCACGATGGCTTCTTCGATGGCTTCGCGATTTTGATACGTGGGCTGCAAATATAAGACAAAATAATATTTCATATTTCAAGAAATTTCAAAAATGTTGATTAAAAAATTCTATTACGATATTTATAAGTACGATTATATGGAGCTGTTCAAAAAATAAGTGATTTCCGCTAAGGAGGAGGGAAGGGGGAGGGGGTGAAACAACTGGAAAATATAAATGTATACCTCTAATTTTTTTTTCTTTTTTTTTTCTTTGGTTTGGAATCCTCTCCATTTTTTGGAAACCATCTTTTTCAACTAAAAATCCCACTATTGCATTGTAAGTTGGAAATTGAATGTTTTTTATTAAAAATTTAACAATTTGATTGGAAATCAAACTTACGTACTAGAAACAAATTCCTTTTTTTATGGAAATGAATTCTTTTATTTCGGGCCTATGTTTTTGGCCAAAAAATTATATTTTTTTCTAAAAACTTTTAGTTTGGTTTACTTGAAAATTAAATGCTTTGTTTAAAATTCGTCTTTTTGGCAGAAAATGATTCTCCCTGTTCCAAAATTTAACCATTTGGTTAGAAATTATTTTTTTGATCTGAATATTCAACTATTCTATTATTTAATCAAAATTTATCGTTGTCAGTTGCAAATACAACTATTAAATTTTACATTGAAATTTTATCTTATTTGGTTGAAAATTTTAACACTTGATTGAAAAAGGATCTATATTCTTAAATCAACTAGAAAATCAACTTCATATTGCATTATTGCTTATGAATAAATCGTTTTTAGTTGAAGACTTATCAATCATGTAGAAACTCCAACTCATGTGTTAAAAATTAGTTTCTTTATTTATCAAAATCAAGCCTTTAAACTGAAAATTTTACTTCCATTGTTGCTTAGAATTTCATGGGTTATAAATGCACTTATTTGTTGAGTATTTATAACTTCAAGTCCATTATTGAACTTTTTGCAGAAACTTCGTCTCTTTGGGTAAGAATCTTGAATATTTTCGTAGTAAATCCGAATGTTTCATTAAAAATTTATTGTTTTCGTTGAAAATTTAATTATTTGGTTGAAAATTTTTATTTTTTGTACTGAATATTCAAATATTCTATTTTCGGCTTAGAAATTTACAGGTTTAAGTTGCAAATAAAACGATTCAATTCAATTGATCGTTTTTCGTTAAAAACTTACAAATTGGTTGAAAATTCACTTTTTTGTTACAAGTTCATATTTTCGAGTGGACATAATTCAACTAACTTCATATTTTAGGGTTGAAAATGCAACTTTTTTGTTAAAATCTATCGTTTTGTTGACGCTTTATTATTTGACTTGAGGACTAATTTCTTCTCATTTTTAATTGAACATTCAAATATTCTGTTTTAAATCAAAATTTTTCAACTTAAAATTCAACGATTGAATCTTCGTTTGGAAACTATTCTTGACAATTTAATACTTTAGTTGCATAATTTAACCATTTTGTCGAATTTTTTTTTTAATGAAAATCAATTTGTTTGACTGTAAATTTAGCTATTTCATGTTTTGTTGAAAATTGGTCCTTAATTTCCATTCGAAAACTCACCAATTCTATTTTGAACTTGATTTTTTGGTTTAAAATCAATTTTTTAACTGACATTTTGAATATCTCATGATTGCTCGAAAATTGATGGGTTTTCAGTTGGAAATTAATTTTTTTGTTCAAAGTTTATATTTTTGGGTCAATTATTCTACTGTTTTCTAGAAATTTCGTCTTCTTGGGCTTCAAATTTTATTATTCTGACAAAAAATAATGAAAGAATTTTGAATATTTCACTGTTTATTAAAATTGTTTAGTTACAAATTCAAATTACTAATTAAAAATTCAACTTATTTGTTGAGAAGTGTTCATTTTGCATAGGAATTTATCGTTCGACTTGAAATTAAATAATTTGTTAAATGTTTTGCTTTTAATGAAAAATTTCTCTCCAAAAATTCAACCGTTTGGTTAGAAATTCACCTCAAACCGTTTTCCACCTGAAATCGAAATATTTTTTGGTTGAAATGTCAACTTTTACATTTTTTGTGAAGAATTCTTCAACTATTATAATTTTCGTTTTTGAAAATTCATCTTTTTGGTGATTCTTTGGGTTAAATTTTACTGTTTTTCATTCAGAAATAAAATTTTTTCTTAGTTGAAGTGTCAACTACTATCTTTTTGTTGACAACTAATATTTTTTTATTGGACATTCGAATATTCAGTTAAAAATGGAATTTCTGGGTTGAAAATTATTCTTGTTCGTTAAAGATTCATGACTTTAGTTGAAAATTCACTATTTCATGAAAAGTTAATTATTTCGTTAAAAATTTGATTATTATGTTGAAATTTAATCTTTTTTTCTGAAAATGCAACAATTTTGTTGAAAATACGATAAATATTTCAAATTGGAAGGAAAATTATGTACCCAAAGGGATTAGGACAAAGTGAAAAGTTGAGAAGTTCAATAAACAATTTCCTCACTGTTTTCTGAGTTTATAAAAAACGCGAATTGTCAAAAATGATTAAAATTGGCCAAAACTAAGGCGTGCTTCTTTCTTTATAGTTGATTTTACTCTGGAATTTCTAATAATCTATGAAATTAAAATTTTTTTTATTTTCCTCTTTCAGGGAATAAACAGACCTTAGGTTTTTCACAAGTCAAAGGGAAATTTGGCAAGTGTTGAAAATTTGAGCAATGCCTCATCACAAATTTCACGCGATGTCGCAAAATAAGACATAAAGGTGTTGTTCTTGAGAAAATAGAGAATCTGCGTAGGAAGGTCAGGGGACAATTTAAAACCTTGAAATTATCTCCACACGTTACCAATGAAATAAAATACAAAAAGCATACTTTCTCGTATCAAAAATTCTATTTATGGAATTTAAATGTTCCTATTAAGAAGAGCACAAATTTATTAGAAATAAAATTAGAAAAGTATTCAGATCATTTTAGTGAATTAAATTTTTGAATAATTGCAGATAATTGAGTCCAATTTTAAATATTCTTAGTTTTAATAAGGAAATTCTTTATGATTGGAAAATGAGTGAACAGAGAGGAGAGGAAAAAAGGAAACTTTTCCATTTTTCGGTATTTCCCTTATGTCCTCTCACACAAACAATCTCATACATGCTTCCATGTCTCCTTTACCTATTCATATATTCTTCAATTTTACTACTACTTTTTACTTTTACTATTTTACTTTTAGGCCAGTCCTGAAGATGCGAACTGTAACGTTCGCGAAACGTCGACAAATCTTTTTGTAGTTTGTACACGATCGATACCCAAAATTCCTTATTTCATCATAATGGATCATCGTGAAAGCATTAAATCTATAATCAATTTTACTACTCATCCTTTTCCCATTTGCTTCTTTGACTTCATTTCCAAGTCTCCAACTGGTTATTCTTGTCCATCTTTTCCTGTCCAATTTGCATGAATTTTGGCAATCCTTCCCTTATGATTCCCTCATACCATTTTTGCCATATATATTTCTTTCTTCTCTTATCCTTTGATATTGCGAAAAACTCTTTTTTCTATTTCTATAGCGTTAACTCTAAGGGCATCTTCCCTCTTCCTTCCACCTTCCCGCCACACATCCTTATTTCTTTTCTTTAACTCCTGAATTCCGTTTACCTCCTTTCTTCTTTCAAGTCTTCTCTTCCTCCCCTAAAATATTCTAAAAATTTTTTTTTTATCATCTCCTCTCTTTCTCTCCTCTTCCATAACTATCCCATATATGCTGTCATGTTCCCTTTACCCATTTATTTACTCCGCATTTCCCCTCCTCGTCCTTCTACCGATTGGTTTTTTACTCTACTTAGAAGTCTCCAACTAATTGTTCATGCCCATCTTCCCTCATCCACTTAGCAGAAATTTCGGCAATCCATCCTTTCTAAATACCTTTTACGAGTTTTGTCTTAAATATTCCTTTCTTCTCTTATCCTTTGATATTGAGGAAACTCTTTTTTCTATTCCTATAGCATTGACTCTCAAGGCATCTTCCCTCTTCTTTCCACCTCTCCCCCACACAACCACATTCTTCTTAACTCCTCAATTTTTCTACCTCCTCTACTCACTCTTCTCACAGTCCCTCTTTTCCTCAAATTTTCTCGACACTCTCTTGCCATCCTACCCTTCGTCCTCTAACACAACGATTTTAAGCATGCTTCCATGTCTCTTGTACCTATTCATATATTCTGCAATTTCATTTCTCATCGTTTTCCTATTTGCTTCTTTGACTTCATTTACGAGTCTCCAACTATCTGTTCTTGTCCACCTTTTCCTGTCCAATTTGCATAAATTTTGGCAATCCTTTTCTTATGATTCCCTCATACCATTTTTGTCTTATATATTTATTTCTTCTCTTATCCTTTGATATTGAGAGAATTTTCTTTTTATTCCTACTGGATTGACTATACAGGCCTCTTCCCTCTGCCTTCCACCTCTCCTTCAACACACCCTTATTCTTCTTCTTCAACTCCTGAATTTCGACTACCTCCTTTTTTTCAAGTCTTTTATTCCTTCCCTAAAATTTTCCCAGAATTCTCTTTTTAGCATTGCTCTCTCTTTCCTCTTCCACAACCATCCCATACATGCCTTCATGTTTCCTCTGCCAATTCACGTATTCTGCATTTTTACTTTTCATCCTTTTTTCATTTGCTTCTTTAACTTCATTTCCAAGTCTCCAACTAGCTATTCTTGTCCATCTTTTCCTGTTCATTTTGCATGAATTTTGGCGATCCTTCCCTTATAATCCCCTCATATCATTTTTGTCTTACATATTTCTTTCATCTCTCACCCTTTAATATTGAGAAAACTCTTATTTCTTCCTTCTTTCTCTCGCGTTAATTCTACGGCTTTCTCCCATCTCTTTTCCTTCTTCACCCCACACTGTCTCATTTTTCCTCCCTAACTCCTGAATTTTTCTACCTTTTTCATCCATTCTTTTCCCACTCCTTCTTCCCTCAAAAATTCTCTTAAAAATCTCTTGTCATCCTCCCCTCTCCTTTTTTACTCTCACACCAGCATCCATCAAATAATTGCTTCGTGAATCAATTTTTAGTTCTTTATAGAAAACGGCCTACCGATTGAGACAGGAGTGGAGAACTTCGGTTGTCACAAGATTTGTAACTAGTTGTTGTGTGATTTCTCGTTCCATTGAGAGATCCGTAGCCAGGGGTTGTACTTTCAGGAGAGACCGTGTTTTGCAGATCAGCCAAAAGAGCATCTGAAACACACAATATAAAGACAAGTTCAATAAATATATATCCTAAAACTTTTGAGATCCAAAAAAAAACAAAGTCATACCTTAATTACATTCAAAATTATGAAAAAATGCCAGGAATAATAATTTCCCAGGCACAAAAATAAACATCTTCCCCGTCTAAAACCATATATCAGAACATTTATCGGAGGTTCTAGTATTTTCTAAGAATAAACTTATTTGATAGAAATTCATCTTCTTGTTAGAAATTGAATTGGTTTGATTCAACTTATTCGATGAGAATTCGTTTTTCTCGGTTAGGAATTATTTTTTTTCTAACTGAAAATTTCATTACTCCATTTTTTGTGGAAAATTGGATTTTTCTAAGTTGAAATTATAACCCTTATGTTGAGACATAATGTGTTTTCTTGGAAATTCATGTATTTCGTTACACATCACCTCGTTGGTCGAAAGTTCAACTTTATTGTTAAAAATTCTTTTTTTCTTGTAACGACAATACCAAGGGAGACGAATAAGGGAAAACTATGTTCACAGGTGAAGAGGTATAGGGCATAGAAGAGGAAGAAGAAGAAATATTGCTAGAAAAACTTAATCAGGAGTAGGGGGAGAGGAAGAGGGAGAAGAAGAGGGGAAGGGAGAGGGAGAAAGAGAGGAAGGATGAGTGGGAAAGGAGGAGGGAGGGACGGGGAGAAGGTAAGGGAGAGGAGGTGAGGCCGAATGGAAATGGGGAGGAGGGTATGAGAAGTTGGTCGGACGATGAATGCAGAAAGAGTACAGGCATAAAAAAGAATATTTGAGAAAAAATGGAACACAAAGAGGCATGGAGGTGGAGAAGTTGATGGGACAATGAATGCATAGAAGGAAAGGAAAGTGAAGAGGCGTATGGAGTACTGATAGGAAAGCAGTAAAAGAGGATAAAAAAGAAGAGGAAAGAGTAGAGAATGCTGCTAGTAATCCTTCAGAAGAGCGATTCATATGATGAGGAAGGAGAAAAGGTGATGGAGGAGGGTATGAGAGATTGATGAGACGAATTATGGAGAGGAAGTAGAGACACTAACAAAGAATTAAGAGGAAAAATTGAAATTAGGAGGTATGGAGTATGGAAGAGGAAGGAGTAGACACCCTTGCGACAAAATACTGAAGACTGTCTGAAAAGGTAAGAAAGAAGGTAAGTCCTAAAGGAGATGATAAGAAGGATTATATGAGAGGTTGATGAGAAGATGAATACAGAGAAAAGAGAGACAGAAATATATATTTAGAAAAGTAATCAAAAATGAGGAGGTATGGAGAATAGAACCGGAAGGAAAAGACTTGCTTGTAAGAAAAATTTGAAGAGTAATTAACAAGATACTGTAGGAGGTCAGACCGAAAGGAGGTGGATCAGAGTGTAGAAGAGGTTGATAGGATGACGAATGCAGAGGAAATAAAGACAGAAATATATATTTACAGAAAAAATCTAAATGAGGAGGTATAGAGTATGGAAGAGGAAGAAGATGACACGCTTGTAAGGAAATTCAAAAGAATGATTGATAAGGTGAGAAAGGATGTGAGACCGAAAGGAGATAGATAGAAGAGTATAGGAGGTTGATAGGACGAATAATGGAAAGAAAGTGAAGACGGAAACGGGAATTGAGAGAAAAAAATGGAAAACTAGAAGGAATAGAGTATGGAAGAGGAAGGATGAGATACGCTTGCGAAAAAAATATGAAGAGTGATTGATAAGGTAAGAAAGAAGGTAAGACCGAAAGGAGATGAAGAGGAGGACATGAGAGGTAGATGAGACGATGAATGCAGAGGAGGTACACTCATCTTGGGATATAAGACCGCTGGATATAGTGCCAGCTCCACGTTCAACTGCTTCTGTCTCTCCCCCCGAGCATCCTTCGACGGCCTACACTGAAGGCCATCGCTCGTATAGGCAGGGCAGTACTGCGTAGTTTGAAGTTGTTGACTTAGCGATGCTCTGCGTACGGCGTTCAGGGACTATATACTCGACCCTGAGTGCTGACATAAGCGTGCTCGGTCGTCGCTTCAAATCCAGTTCGAACTGGATTTCAATTGCGCTGAAATTTAAGCCATCTGCCTCCGATGTTGGCCTTGTATCCCGAAATGAGTGTGAAGACAGACATATATATTTAGAGGTGAAATTTTAAATGAGGAGATATAGAGCATGGAATGAGAAGGAGTAAAAACACTTGAAAGAGAACTATAAAGAGTGATAACCAAGGTACAAAAGAAGGTAAGACCAAAAGGAGATGGAGAGGAGAGCATGAGAGGTTGATGAGATGATGGATGCGGGAGGAAAGAAGGAGGTGAGGCATAAAGATAATTGAGATGAGGATATGAAAGCTTGATGAAACAATTATTGCAGAGAAGACAGAAACAAGAAGATAGAGACAAAATGGTAAAGAGAGAGAGGTATGGATCATAGAAAGGGAAGGGGTAGAAGCACTGCTAAAAAAATTTTAAAGGGTGATTCGTAAGGTGATAAAGTAGCTGAGATCGAAAGTTGATGGAAAGGAGAGTATGTGAGTTTCATGGGACGACGAATGTAAAGAAAATAAAAGACGCCAACGAGAAAAAAAAATTGAAAATGGAGAACTATATGAGTATCGAAGAAGGAGACATAGAAGCAGAAGGAGTAGACAACGCTGGTAGTAAACTCTGAAAGAGTGATTGATAAGGTAAGGGAGGAGATAAGACTGAAAGAAGACATGGAGGATAGAGTTAGAGAAAATAAAGGAATGGGAAATGGATAAATGGCAAGTCAACAAAGGAAAAAGGAAGGCCAGAGTCGAGAAAGGAAAGTACATGGAAAAGGTCGAGAAAAAAAAGGAAGAGATAGAATGGAAAGATGAGAAAGAGATAGTTGGTAAGATAATAGATAAGGATTGTCTAAAGAAAAACATGAATGAAGGCACTCAAATCCATAAAAGGGTGAGAGTAAAAACAAAATGAAGGAGAATAATTTTTTTCTTTTCTTCTTTTTAAATTACTTACTAAGATGTCCTTCCCATTTGGCATGACGAGCGGCAGTAGCCAAACGATGATTGAGAGATGGTGACGAGGGTCTTGAAACGCCTGTCATCTTGTCACGCTTTATTATTTTTATTATCTAAATAACAGTTCAGTTGTTTTGAAAAATTGTTCAAATGTTTTTGAAAAGAATCAAGTCGAGAGTCAGCAAATTCGAAACCTATGTATTTACATACATAAAAGGAATAATATTTTTTTAGTCACCAAAAATTGTATTAATTACTTCTCTCAGTCATGAAATTCTTTTTCAGAAGATAATTTGAAATAGGGTCGTTAGTATGAGAAAATCTTATTTTGTAAAAAATATATCAAAGTTAATAAATAAAAAACTTTATACATCCTTTCATTAGAGTTTTATATTTTTTATGATCTTTTATAAACGATTGTTTCTGATTTTATTAGTTTTAATATAAAGGATTTATTTTTGAATAACGTATATTTTGCATCATATTTTGTATACAAAATATATGAAGTAGGGAGGAATTTCAGTCACGAAATTAAAAAAACGAAATGTGGAAATATTGGAAACATAAAATTCTCATGCTCAAGGGATTTCTATTTCTATGACATAAATAACAAGAAAAGGGTCAAAAATAAAAATTCTAATCTAATTTCAAAGATCCACGAATTCACATACCGGAGGTGGTCTTGGAGTTTCGACTTCGATGATTGGAAAAGAAAAGGATTGCATGGAATAACTCACATTATGCTGCATTTTTTAAAATTGCGTCAGTTAACGAAAACCGAATGGTTTTCAACTTCAAAGACGAGTTCTGTTGCCCTGTAAAGTTATCAACATTTCGAAGAAATTATTACAAGGAATTTTCTGAAATCCAGTTTTTGATTGTTTCCAATATTTCTGATTCCGAAAATGAATTTTATTTCTGTTATTTCCAATAGTTGTAAGGTTCAAAAGAAGGTTTTGTAGCCTCTAAAGTCATTTGAATATCATCGTTCCCTTCCCTAATTTACCCTACTCCGTTTCCCTTCCGACCATCCCTAAGTTTCCCCTACGCTTCCCTCTCCTAGTTTCCCTCATTCTCATTTTTTAACGCTCCTCCATTTGCCTTCCTTCACTACATCTCCTTCACACCCCTTCTCTTATTTCCTCCCACTTCCCCTGATTCCCGCTCTCTTCTCTTCACTTTACCTCTCCTCCCCTATTTCGCTACCCCTCCACTTAATCCCCCCACTTCATATCTCATTATTTATCTTACTTTCCCTACTGCTTCAAACCTTAGGGCCTTGATTTCGTCTACATCCTTCTCACTTAGTCCTCTCATTTCTCTTGCCCTCTCTTCACTTCTCACCTACGAACTTCCTGTACCCCCTTCAACCTTCTACTAATTACTCCTCGCTTCCTTTACCGATTCATCCTCTACGACCCTGCATCCCGCTCACTTACTGTCATCATTCCACCAACCCTCTTTTTACTTCCCATCTGCGCACTTTCTTTTTCCCTCCCCTGATTGTTCATCCTTTCTCCTCCTACACTCCGCCTCTTCAACACACAACCAATTTCTCTCCTCTTCCCTTTCACATCCCAGTCATTCCCCTCTCCTCCCATGATTTTTTCTAACTTCTCCTTCCTTCACCCTTTAACTTATCTTCCTCGCTTTCCTCGATTTGCCCAAATTTTTCGATTTAGTATACTAATAAAAAGTTTCAACTTCTTTACTCCTCACACCTCCTTTCACTCCCATATTTCGCCCACCTCTTCCGTTTTCTTCGTTTCTTCACTCGAACTTCCTACTACTTACCCGCTTCTCATTTCACTTTACTTTCCTTCAATTTTCCTCCAAGAATCTTATTTTTCCCTACTCATTCACTCCTCGCCCCTTCACTCTCGATTGAGGGAAGTAAATTAGTATGAGTAGGCGGTATGCGTTTACCAAAGTGTTTCTTAGCCTATTTAATATAGTATTTGGAAGTTTCGACTCCTAGACTTTCTACTGATGCACTTACGTCCCCTCCTACTCCTTGTTAACCCTCTCTTTATTTCCTCTCGCTGCACATTCCTTTTGTCCATTGCCCCTCACATTCCTTGTTCCTCTCTCCTTTATACACTTCTGGACACATTTTTTATCACTTCTTATTACTTTCCCTCAGTCTTCCTTATTTGTGTTCCTCCCCACTCCTCCGTAACATGACCCCTCCCTTCACTCTCCTGTTCCCCTACTCATAAATTTCCCTTCCTTCCCCAGCAATCTTCTTATTTCCTCTCCCCGACCTTGTATTCATTTCTCCTTACTTCCCTCCATTTCCCCTCATACAAGACTCATTTTCACTTCCTCATCGACTTTTTGCCCCGTTTCCCTTAATTTCACATTAATTTTCTTCTATTCCCCTTACTTTTTTATCGGGAGATGTTTTAATTTCAAAGGATTCCTTTTAAATAAATAAGGAAGAATAAGGGAAGGGAAAATGAGGGGAAAAAGTGGAGGGTAAATAAAGAATTCGAGGGTGGAATAAGAAATGTAGAGGGAAGGGGAGGAGAAGTTAAGACACATGGCAAATGAGCTAGTAAGAGGAAGTGAAAAATCATCGTTAGGTCAGATAAGGGAATTGAGGAGTGGGGAAGAACTGGGATGGTGTAAATTAGGTAAGGGGAAGGGGACATATGAACGACCTACGAGGCCAAAAAACCCTTTTTTGTAGGTATTCTGGTTCCTACGGTTTCGTAGCTCCGAGCAGAAACCCGATGAGAAGGGTTGAGAAAGAGAAGTGAGGGGATTCATTGGACGGAAAGGGCATAAGGGGAATGTGGTAAGAAAAATAAAATCAGTGAAGAGTGAGTAGATTCAAAGTGATGGAAGGGGAAACGGAGGAAGAGAGGGAGTGTGGGAGGAATAAGGGCACGTGACGGATGAGGCAGTAACAAAGATCGGGCGAAATAAGGGGGAGTGATTAAAATAAAAGGAGTGAAAAATAAGAGCATAAGATGGGTAGTGAAGAGAGGAAATGAAGGAAGGAGCGTGAAGGGAATGAGGTAAGTAGAGTAAATAAAGGGACGGGTGAGAAGTAAGTAAAAGAAAAGGGAAGTGCGAAGAACGAAAGGAAGGAGTGAGAAGGAAATGGCGTAGGGCAAATGAGGGGAGGAAAGAGAATGATTCAAACGAATTAAAAGGCATAAAGGGGACGTGGTAAGAGAATTGAAATAAGTGAAGAGTTGAAGAAGGGAAGTAAACGGAAGGGAAAAGGATGGGAAATTAGCGGAGGGGACAGGGTATGCACAAATTGAAAGTGATGGGAGGGGAAATTAAGGAAGACAGGGGGTGGGAGGAATAAGGGGAAGTGATAAAAATAAACGGAGGGGTGAGAAATAAGAGCATCAGATGGGTAGTGCAAAGAGGAAAGGGGGGACAAGTGGGACGGTGGGAGATGTTAGAGGAAATGAAGGGAGGGGCGTGAGAGAATAAGGTAATTAGAGGAAATAGAGGGCAGTGTGAGAAATGAATAGGAGGGAAGGAGAGTGCGGCGAACGAAAGGGAGGAGTGAAAAGGGAATGGGGTGAGGTAAATTAGGGAAGGAAAGGGAGTGATTCAAACGACTAAATAGACTAGTAAATCCTTTTCGTGCGGAAAAAGGCCTTTTATTTCTTTTTTTCTTTTGTTATCAAGACGATTGAGAGGTGCTGTCCACATTTGATCGTTGGATTCTTGATTTTTTTCCATTTCCAAGAATTTCATTCTTAAATTCGAATTTCGCACAATGAAGCAGCATTTTAACTTTTATTCAATCTGAGTTTTATTTCGTCAACTAAAAAACTTCTTTTACAAAAAATAACCAAGTTTCTACGGTTCCGTAGCTGCTGACAGAAACCCCTATGGTTTCAATCGAGTTTCCGTCTGTTGTACAAAAAACGGAAAAAGAAGGTGCGTAAGGCGGAATGAGCGGAGGGGTTAAGGCAGGGGAAGGGTGGGGATTTATAGGAGGGAAAGGCCATAAGGAGGATGTGCTATGAGAAGTGAAAAAAGTGAAGGGTTGAAGAAGAGAAGTGAACGGAAGGGGAAATGATGGGGACAGGGAGTGCGTAGATTTAAAGTGATGGGAGGGGAAATAGGAGAAGAGAGAGGGTGTGGGAGAAATAAGGGAACGTGACAGATGAGGCAGTAAATGAAATCAGGCGAAATAAGGGGAAGTGATCAAAGTAAAAGGAGGAGTAAAAAATAAGAGCATGAGATGGGCAGTATAAAGAGAGCAGGGGGGACAAGTGGGTAAGTAGGGGAGAGGCAGAGGATATGGAGGAAGGAGCGTAAGGGGAATGAGGTAAGTAGAGGAAATAAAGGAAAGTGTGAGAAAAAAATAGAAGCAAAGGGAAGTATGAGAAAAGAATAGTAGGAAAGGGAAATGCAGAGTAGGAAAGGGGGGAGTGAGAAGGAAATGTGGTGGGCTAAATAAGGGAAGGAGAGGGAATGATTCAAATGACTTATTAGACAAGTATAAATCCTTTTTTCATACGCAAAAAAGCCTTTCATTTCTTTTTTTCTTTTGTTATCAAGGCAATTGAGAGGGCGCTGTCCAAATTTGCTCGTTGGATTCTTGATTTCTTTGATTGCCAAGAATTGCGTAGAATTTTTTCAAGTTGATTTAGAGTTAATATCATTATAATTTACTGCATTCGAAAGATATGATTCGTATGGACATAAAAAGACGAACTTATCAAGGAGACGAGATTGTTGGGTTTCCTGAATCGATACTTCCGATGATACAGGTATCCTCCGCCTACCATAAGAAATATTAATTTTTTCCTATTTTTCCTTCAGGTCACCCACGTCCATTCGATGAAGGTTTATGGGAAACCAACCTTGAATAGTCAAGAGAATCAAAGCGAGATATCATAAATTATGGGTAAGAATCTTCCATTTCTCAGTTTATATCTTACATGGGGTCTTCAAATTTCAAATAAAGGATTTCAAATAGTTTACAAGTTGAATTTTGATCAAAATAGAAACAATTACTCTATGAAATTATTACTAAATAACTAATAAATGAATTCGAGAATCAGTTTTTTTAATTGGAGATCGCCAAGATCCGAATTTCAGAATTTTTAGAAAAAAAATTTAGGCTAAAATTATTTATTTGAAAACATTTATGCAGAGTTTTGTATTTTATTTCCCCTTCAGGTAAATTGAATAAATCTTTAGGTATTGACATTTTTTTTATTGAAATGTGCTCAAGAGGTTTGTAGAGAATCCTTTGAGGACTAAAACACCTTTTGTTAAATAAACAATTTCCAGCCGAAAATACTTTTTTCGAATGTTTGCCTCCAACCAAACTTCTCATAATTCTTTTTCATTCTCAGCAGAACTACAGAGTAAATTTTTTTACAACTTCAGAAATCAATACTCAAATAATTAATTATTCAAATATTGAAGAGACCAGTAAACAAGTTCAATTCAACACAAAAAAAAAACAAATTTCTAACAAAACAAAGAATCCTCAATTATAACATATTAACTTTTAAACAAACAGTTTCATTTTCAACCAAGAAAATCGATTTTCTACCAAAAGACGAATTTTTAACAAAATACATGAATTTTAAACGAAAATTTCAACAATTTTCAACAAAACGAAAACAAAATTTTATGTAGCTCAATTCAACGAAAAAAAAATTTTCTGCCAGAATAGTTGAACCCTCGACCAAATAGACGAGTTTACAACTTTTTTCAAGTCATTTTCTGCGAACAGTAGTTTTCAACCGAAAAGGATCATTGAAAAAAAGGAAATCAGTTTTCAAATAAAAAGGAGAACTTTCAACAAAATACATGAAATTCTAACGATTTTGTACCGAAATGACTGAATTTAGAATAAAACACTTAAATTTTCAAACAAATATAACAATTCATAACTAAATAGATGATTTTCTAACAATTCATAGTTAGATTTTTAATAAAAGAGACAGATTTTCAACAAAACAATTGAATTTACAACCAAAAAAGATGTTTTCAGCAACATTGGTGGATTTTTAATCAGATAAATGGATCTTCGAATTACTTATAATATTATAAAATTAATTTCCTACAAAAAAATTAGAATTCCGATCATCATATGTGAAATTCCAACCAAGAGATACACCTTGAAACATGAGGCAAATTTATTTTGAACAAAGTAGTTCAATTGTACAAAGTAGTTGGATTTGAACCAAAACTTTAAACTTTGAACTAAAAGGCAAACTATCATAAAAAGTATTAGATTTCCGAAAAGAGACATTTAATTTTCAACCAAGTAGATCAATTCGAAAATCAATAACACGAATTCTCAACAAAGTAGGTCATCTCTTAACCTAACAGTTGAATTTTCAACTGAAAAAGATAACTTTTCCGGAAATCGTAGGATTTTCAAGTCCAAGACACGAATTTTTCACCGAAAGAGTAGAAATTCCATCCAAATAGTTTCATTTTTACCAAAATAGTTGAGGTTCAGACCCAAGAAGACGAAGTATTGACGAAACTAAAAATTCTTTAATAAAAAATTATTTTATAACCAAAAAGAATTGTATTTTAAAGGAAAGAGATCAATTTTTAAGAGGAATAATAAATCTTTGACTGGAAAAGGTACATTCTTACTTACAAAAATTAATTTTGAATAAACCACCAATTTCACACGGAATAGTACAATTTTCACCAAAAAATTCTAAAATATTTAAAATTTCAACAAAAAAACAAAGAATCCTTAACTGAAATACCTAATATTCCAAATATAAAAATTGAAGCGTTTTCATAAAGGCTTCAAAATTTCGAATTCCAGGGTGAGAAAGAAATTGTTATTTCCCTATGTTGGCTATAAATCTCTATGGCGATTTGCCGCCACAATTCGGATAGAGAAAATGAAAAAATAATTAAGAAAGCAATCAAATCGATTTTTGTTACAAAAAAGACCTATGAACTCCATTCTAAAGGACGAAAGTAAATTTAAAAAAAAAAACTGTTTTTAGTAACTGTTACTAAAAAAATATAACTAGGAAAATTCGTTATTATTATTATTTTATAATTATTTACAAATTCAACTTCGTTACCACTATCGTTACCACTATCGTTACCAAAAAAAAGTAACTAGTTGAAAGGACCTAATAACTTTCCACCACTGATTGAAAAATCCAAAACATAAGAAACCCGAGAAATCTGAATTCATCTTCAAGTTCCAACTCTCAAAAAGAATAAAAAAATATGGACCATCGATCAAGATTCCGGTACGAAATGGAAACGATATAGAAAAGGTCGTGGGAAACATTGAAAAGCAGCCAATTTTTGGAGGAGCTATTAAAAATAACTCGTTGGCGAGTTGGTATAGTCGCAAAAGCTGAATCCGTCACGCAATAAAACTGACAGGATTGATCGACAGACACTCATATAGTCTCATCGAGCCAAAAATTGTGCAGAACTACCTGAAAAAGGGCAGATTCTGAGATCACAAGGAGGTGGTACGCGAGGTGGCACTATATTGCTTGATCTTTTGAGGCATAAGTCTCATGGGTAAAAATGTTATTAAAAAGGATAAATTTGAATTTAAAGAAAAGAAAGAGACAACAGAGGGTCAAATCACGTAGAAAATTGAATGTTGGGGACGAGAAACTCCGAGAGCGAGAGGGAGAGCGGTCCGAAGCCGAACTGCAGGCTGAGCGACCGAAACGAAGTAAACTGGGCCGCCGCGCCGCGAGGTGCGAGCCTTCTTCTGTGGCCCTGCCGCCCTCTTCGACCACTATACTCTACATAGACTATAGAGACTTTAAGAGGCTAGATGCTAGAACTAAGAATCAACGTTGCTATTGTTACGTCAACCTGGTTGCTTGATGACCCTCGTCGTCGTACCTACGTCTCCACTAGTTATATGTTATATGCATTACTATTTAGTTGACATTCTCAGATATAGCATAGGGGAAAACTGCCTACATCAGTAGATAGCTTCATACAGTCGATATTTTAAAATGGAAGCAAAATGACAAAATTAAACTTAATTTACAGATTTCGTATCGTCACTTATGACAAAAATGCATCTTAAAACGGAATGTCATGCTCTTATCAATTAAAATAACAAACTCTCTAAATATTTTGGAGTGCATTTTTAACACTACACTTGGAGTGAATCGCCAATTAATTCTAATTGGAGTGAATAAGCACTCTAATGAAGTCATAATTTTACTCTTTTGAGTTGGAGTAACATATTTCACTCCCAAGCAAGGATTAAAACATTTCACCCGACGTG
>WSXT02206449.1:0-18188 GCA_011762715.2 Neuroterus valhalla
CCACACGAGAATTGGCGATGAAGCAGTCTGCTCCGATTGGCAACTTAAGCCAGTCACTAACACACACGCGCTGTGTGTGAGTGACACGGCCAGACACGGCTCGACGTATCCGTCGAGCCGTCTCGCTCACACACAGCGCGCGTGTGTTAGAGACTGGCTTCAGTTTTCGATCTGAGCACACTGCGATGAAGCGCTCGGTGAAGGGGAAAAAAGGAGAAGCGCGCCAACCTTGCGTTGGATACCCCTGATTTATAGCAATGGGTGGATTTAAAGGAAAAATTTCATAATTTTAGGGAAGATCTCATTTCGACGATTTGTTTACAACAGAAATAACTTACTAGGATATCTTCATACATTTTTAATACTCACTCGAATTGTTAAGGAAAATTAAATTATCTGTGAAAATAGTATTCTTCTATAATTTTAGAAATTATGGAAATCTTGAATATCATATAATTTTTCAACTTCCTTTTTGATCAAAAGATGTCATGCAGACAATTTGTAGGTCTCTCTGTTTTCCACTAGAGACATCGATATAAAAATTATAAAACTTCAGATAAGAGATTCATTCAAAGTTTCGAAAATGCTCTAAATTTTGGAATGCTCGTTAAGCTGTTCGGGTATAATAACGTAACGTTGATTTTGGACCCTTGAGAGATGTATCAAATGTGGATTTGATTTGTGAAAAAGAGGAGAGTGTCTTGAGAAGTAGAGCAGGCAGGGGATTAAAAAAGAAGCATAATGAATGAGAAAACACCGAGAATAGAACGGGGGGAACCAAATTTGAAAGTAAAAATAATAAAGGAATTAAGCAATTTAGGAAGAAAATATACTAAAGACTAAATGATTTATGTACAAAAAGGAATGAGACCAAGGAAGAGGATCAAAGTTACGAAAGATTTGGGAAGAGTAGGAAAAAGGAAAGAGAAAGTATGGAAAGAACTGTAAAGTGTAGAGAATGGACTGAGGAAAAATGAAGAACGTGGGAAAAGAGAAATAGTAGTGATGGAAGATGTATTGAGTAAATTAGAAGCAGGAGCTGAGCAGATTGTGAAGGAGATAGCAAATAGCGAGGAAGTGGATGAAGATCAGATAGGTGCACACATAGAGGATGAAAATGTACAAAGGAGGTTACTAGGGATAAAGTGACGGTAAAACTAGGAAGTAGGAAATATATTCGGAATAATGGGTAGAAAGAGGCTGTTAAAGGAGAGAACAGAGGAAATGGAAGATCAGATTACTTGGCGGGAGAGAAAAAGGAAATGAATGATAGAGCGGATTGCGTGAGAAGAAAAATGAAAAGTTTGCAGGGTAATGATAAGGAGAAAAAGGGTATGCGTGAACAGAAATATAAGAATCTGGGACGAAGAAGAAGTTTTAAAAGTCTGCCAAACAAGGCATGGGAAATAAATGAACAGAGAACAGCGAGGTGGAAGTCAAAGGAATGAGGCATGGTTTCAGGGGTGAAGGAGGGTCTTGTGATAGAACAACGATCAGGGGATGACGGCGGAACAAAGAACGGAGTAATAATTAGAAGAATCGAAGTAAGGGGACAAAGGGTAGCGGTAATATTCGTAAACAGGAGAATAGGGGAAGAGGTGGGGTGAAAGTGATAAGGAGGTAGATTAAAGAATCTACCTAGAAGAATCTGCTAAAAAGAGGGACTAGTATTGATTGGTGGTGCCCTAAATGAATCGATAATAAATCACAGCGGATAGGGGAAGGATGGAGATGAGGATGTGTATATGATGGAATCGAAACATTCCGAAACAGATCGAGAGGTAAGGATACTCCTGAACTCGATAGAAGAATCAAAGTTGTTAATTTGTGGAGGAATCACGGAGGGGGAAACTGGTCGTGAAATGACATTTATAGGAAAAAGGGAGACCGTAATAGACTAAATCATACAAAAAGGAAGAGTAATGGAGCTAATGGTAGGAATGGAAAAGGATAATGAAAAATGCTATGAGCACTTCCCGGTAATAGAAGAGTTCAAAGGAAAAGAGCGTAAACATTTAGGAGGTAATAAGGGATTGGGAAGGCAAGAAAGGAAAAAATAGGGCACTGAGTAAGTGGGATGAGGAATGTAAGGAAGGTGCAGAGAAATATGAAGGAAAGGGTAAGAGAATAGAGAAGAGAAGAGATGAGATCAGAAAGAAGGAGTATAATACAAGAAAACAAGAATATATGGCAATGCTAAGCGGGGAAAGGTAGAAGGAATAGTAAGATTTATGGAGAAGGTAAAAAAAGCAGTTAAGGAGGAAAAGGTATAGGAGATAATATATAGGAAAAGGAAGTGGAAGATGGGAATGATATAATCAGGGAGAAAGTAAACAAGGCACTAGAAAGGCTGAAAAGTAACAAAGTTTGGAGAGGAGGAAGTTGGCTTGAAAAATGGTTTACGGGATTGACAACGACAGGAGAGGGTCAAAAGGTAGAGGATTAGACAGGTATCCATTTTATGTCAATGAGGCTTAAGATCCATGCGGAAGTGCTCAAAAACAAGTTGGAGAGAGGTTGCCCGTTAGTCCCGCTACTGTTTATTGTAATGCTAGCAGAAAAAAAAGGAAAGCTAAAGAACAATGGAAAATGAGACACGATCTTAGGGAGCAGTAGGCTTTAAGAAAGATGATTGCAGTTCATGTTGAGAAGGTTTGAAGAGTTTGTGAGGGAAAAAGATTCAATAGTTAACGTTAGTACGCGAAAGACAATGCGCTTCAGGAGAAGAAGAAAGAAAATGTAGTACAAGTGGACGTTTAACGGAGGAGCGATTGAACTAGTATAAGAATTCCGTTTCTTAGGGTTTTGGTTCAAATCAGAGGGAGGTAACGAGCTGAAAGTAAGAACTAGGATGGAGTGTGCGAGTAGAATAATAGTCCAAGTTTGGGGCATAGGGAAGAGAAGGTTTGAGGTCATAAAAGTGAGTTGGCGTTTTCCAGAATATATGCTGAGGGAAGAACTAGGTAGAGAGACAATGGTAGTTCGGCAATTGCCAAGAGCATGAATGTCCAAAGAGCAGCTGAAGGGGGTAGAGAGAAGCAAAATCGCGCAAGCGTGCATGAAGGAGATAAGGTCTAAAGTGAGCAGCGGCAATACAGAAGACTCAAAACGAGAAGGAGAGGTGAAGCGAATATGGGAAGAATGTAGTTTCCATGGAGGGAAAATAGATTGACAGGGAAGATATTGGAAGCTTAGAGAATTAATTACCATAAGTGGTACAAGATGGTGGAGTGGGTTCGGGAACCAGGATATCCGAAAGAGATGAAGGAGGAGAGTATGTGGAATATGTTGATCTAATTTAGAATAAAGAGGGAATGGGAAAATGTAGATACTAGATGGAAGAACAGGAGAAAATATGTGGTATATGTGGTTATGGAGTGGGGTCATGGGAACATGTGTGAGAGTGTGTACTAGAGAGGGGCAGGGATGAAAAATTGTGAGTGATCATGTGAAAGGGATTTTAAGTGGAGTTTGACAGAGAGTTGCATGGATGAAAAGAATAGAGGAACTGATGGGGAAAAACAGAAAGTGAAGTAGAAGATAAACTGTTGAGACCCTGAAACCCGTAAAAGGGAGAGACTGAATACACAGAATACAGAATACAGTATCTAAAAACAGAGTATAGATCTTCGGAGAACGAGAGATAAAAAATTTGGAAGATCAGAGAAAAAACTCTTATAATGGTAGGAAATGATATGCAATTTAAATTCGAGTTACTTGAAATCGGTTCAAATTCACGAAAATTTTTTGTAATAATATGTGATATTTTATGATATAAATTACTATATTTACCACATGAATCTATGGAAACTGCGAGGATGAAAAGAAGAGAACCGAAGAAAACCTTCATCTCTGCAAATGGCGAATTCGATTACTGGAGATAAAGAAGATTTTCTTTGCCACGTAACTAGTGAATATGTCCACTGCCTACCAGAGTATATATATTTCAGGCATTAAATCATTTTTCATACGTTTCTTCCGAGGAATGCAAAATATTTCGGTGCAAAAAGTTTCAAAATTATAGAACTCACGACTTTGTTCGAGAATGACAGTGTTCTAGAAAAAATCAATAAATTTTTAATATGTTCAAAATTTAGTACGTCGGATGATGTCAAAATATCTGACAAACATTTTCCACAAACTATTTTTATTTTCCTTTCAAATTATAAGAAAAAATGTCAGTAGACATGCAGGAAAGACGCATAATATTTCTATGCATAAAGTATTGAAATTATAAAACTCACGACTTGGGTAGAGATTGTAAATTTATTTGAAACAAACAAGTCAATGAATTTGTCATATATTTAAAACTTAGTGCGTCGAACAGTGTGCTGCTATCTGAAAACACATTACCGAAGAATTTTAATTTCTAGAATATCATCATGTAATAAAAAAAATTTCAGTACGCATGAAATTTTTTACACATGCCTGGTTTTTATTGCACACTTGATTCCGCAGAAAATATGCATAATACGTCGTGACTAGAAGTTTCAAAATTATGAAAATCACGACTCAGGTCGAGCTTAGCAAATTTTCGAAAACAAATGAATACATTTTTATCATGTGCAGAGCTTGGTACATAGAATAATGTAGAAATATCTGAAAAACCTTACACACATCTTCTTTCCAGTGTCCCCTGAAGTGGTAGAAAAAATTCCAGTACGCACGCATTTGTTACATGCGCACAATGTTTTTACACACTTATTTTCACATTTTATGGAAATGAAATGTAAAAAAATTCTACGCATCAAATAAAAATATTCCCGAACTCATGGCTCCAGTGAAGATGGACAGTAATTCAAGACAATAAGATGAACTTTGTATATTTTGTAAACCTTGTAAGCAAATTATTTTTATCTCCTCAAAGATAAGAATAGAAACTTTCAGTGAACATAATTACTCCTATTTTTTTAACCTTGTATGTCGGAGGATATGAATGCATTTTGGAAACGAAACATTCTCCAATTATCTTCATAATTTCAAAAGAGATGAATCAACATCTTCAAGCGAAAATAAATTTTTTGGTGGTGCATACATACTTGCATTGTACGCTAATTAACGTAAGAAAAAATTTTCTAAATCTTTGACGCAGATATTTGTCAAATTATAGAACTCACGAATTCGGAAGGTAGTTGTTATTATATATGCTCTCTACAACGAATGTGATCCCGTGGTGTTGCTGGTCTCCCATCGGGCGCCTCCCCAGGTTGCGGATAGAAGAATGCCTCCCAGAAATGGGTGGTACCGGGGAAATCAAATACCTGGTGCGAATAAAAACCAGCTAGGGGAAGAAACTCCGAACAACAAATCGAACATGAGTAGGTTTCATAAAAACACTTTACCCCAAGAGAGTGAAAATCTCCCCGCCGACTCCGATCGGGTGCAAGCCCCGGTGGCCGGTGCCGGTCCCAGGGATTTTAGGGAGGGCCAAGGAAACGTTGAGGAGGCCGAGCAGCTGGAGAGGAGTCTCAGTGGTCAGATGTTTGGCGGAAAAATGGAAGTTGCGGAGACGGAAGCTGAGCAGAGAACAAGATACCTTTACAAATCTCAAGCGAGGCAGTACCCGGACGGCGTGGAAGAGTATCGAGTAAAAGAGATCATGAATCTCAATCAGATGGAGGAGATCCTAAGTAGGATGCTGACCTACTGTAAGTCGCGTAGAAATATGTTCACGGGAATCCGAGAAGGATTAAATGAAGCAGATGGTACCCTTAAAAAAATGAAGAATAACCGCAAATGGAGATTAGGTTGTGAAGCCTCACACAGATACTTTCTTAAAAGTAGGATAGTTGAGGATAAACGGTTGGAGAAGGGAGTTGCGGTTTTTTCAGCTTCTGCTGGTTCCTTACCTCAGCAATCGGAGCAGGGAAGAGGATGAGAGAATCCATCGAGAGTACCCTGGACTCCAGCCTGGGAAAGCTCGCGCTGAAGAAGGTGATAACTCGAGGTCGGGTACTTGTACCTTCGACCTCGAGTTCTCCAATCGAGGCATCATCTGCCCCGAAGAAGAAGGTGATAAAGAAGAAGGAGGAGGAGCGAGCTCGTCCTGGGGCGGTTCATATCAAGACGTCCGAGGGTTCGAGCTATGCTGCGGTCATCAAGGGTGTTCGCAAAACGCGGGATGGTGACATCCTCATTGAAGCGGAAAACGTAGCAGGGGGCAGGAGCAACCTGTCCGCTGCCATCGAGAAAGCAGTTGTTGAAGAAGGGAAAGTCCGGGAGCTGGTTCCTCGTGTTGAAGTAGAGGTGCTTGACCTCGACGAGCTCACTGAAGGTCAAGAAGTCGGAGAGGCTTTAAAGAAGCACTTTGGTGACGGCATTAAGGGGGTCATGGAAGCGAATCTAACGAAGAAAGCCTATAGGGGTAATCTTAAGGCCTTCGTCGAGATGGATGAAGACTTGGCCGTAAGGCTGGTGCGCGCATGGCACCTCAAAGTTAAGTGGGTGTCTTGTCGTGTCAGGAAGAATGTGGATGTGACTCGGTGCTACCGCTGTAAGCCGAAGCGTGGCGTACGTGGCGAAAGATGTTCCGGGGAAATGGGCTGTCAGGGAAAAGGAGTTAAGGTTTTAATGGGTAGGTGCCGCTTGTCAAGTCTCACACTCACCTTAGGCTCTTGTAGACTATTAGCTCGTGAGCGCGTTCTACGTCTGTATACACTTTGTGTACGTTGACGTGAAGTGCGCATATAGAGCGCGTGATGGGCGAAAGGTCCTACTGTGGGAACTGAACAAACCTGATTGGCCAATACATTCTTCTTCAGAAAAACTGGAAGAAGGCACAGCTAAATCAGATTGGGATTAAATCCATTGTCTCTTTCCATTTTATTGGGCGTTTTAGGATTTCAATTGCTTCTCTATGCCTTCTTCGAGAAATATTGTTTGTTATCGCGATGATGGTTGTTTTGTTAATTCAATCCTTTTCCTGTTCCTATCTGATGCTCAGCTAGTGCTGATTGCTTGAAATAATTCAGCTCTACTTTTCTTTGTTTTCATGAAGGGACCGAGGAGGTAAAATCTTCCAAAGACACCCAAGAAAAGTGGGTAGTGTCGGATTCGCTTGGCTAGCTTACTGATAAAACCCCTCCTTGACTGATTACCAACCTAACAGGTTATGAACTGAGATGAAATGAGAATAAGGGACATCGAAATTGGTGGTCCAAGACAGTAATACTGCAAGAACACTCGCGCATAAAGCGAAACATGGAAAAATAAGAGTGACAGATGACTCAACGATTGCTGTGAGACGAGAAGGCAGGGCCTTTTAAAGCGGTCGAAACTTTTACTTGCATAACTTGCAAGTGAGTTGATGTTAGGGATTTGGGTGATTAGCCACTGAGAGAAGAAGTGTTGCAGCGTATGTGTGAGCTGCGTTGGTGATGGATTGAAGATTGAATTCTGTGAGAATTTATTTGTTACAGATGAACCAAGGAATGTTCGAGGCAGAACGCATACGGCGCATATAGGTGCTTCCAAGTTTGGAGGGACGATTTGGGGTAGCAGAGCCCCAGACAGGAATCGCGTAAGTGCAGATGCTCCTTATTATGACGTTGAAGGCACGACTTTTAGTGGCTCGAGAAACTGAAGGGTTACTGAAGGAGGGTTTAGGTGAAATGAAGGCTTCATTGGCCGGATTTTGGATGGCTTGGATTCACTTAGACAAAGTGAGTCGTTTGTCAGAAATTACGCCGAGATATGTTTCAGAGAAACTCCAATTAATAGGGAAAAAGTACAAAGAGTCTAGGGGGATTTCTTCGGCGTCATGAGAAAGAGACAGCTTCAGATTTAGATTTGTTTATTCCAAATTGCTATCTGTGGTACCATGCCAGGAAGAGTGGAATGAATTTGTTTAGGCTAGAGGAGCAGTGACTGATGACCTTGGATATATCGAGGAAACCTACATCATCAGCGTATTGAGCCGTGAGAATTTTCTCATCAACAGGGGTGTCGTAAAAGAACACGTTAAAGAGAGGAGGAGAGAGTTTGGGACCCTGGAGGACACCGGGGGTTATAAGTTGGGGGTCCGATAAGGATTTTCCAACGTGAGCTCTAAAGCTTCTGTTTGAGAGGGAGGATTTGATCAAAGCGATGAAATAGTGAGGAAAATTCAACTTGTTGAGCTTGAAAATAAGACCGTCATGCCAGACTCTATCAAAGGCTTGCTTACAGTCCAGGAGAAGCATGGATGTATGCCTGCCCTTGTTAAGGCTTCCGGCAATATTCTCAGAGACATGAAGAAGTTGATGAGCTGTTCCATGACGTTTGCGAAAACCGTGCTGGAAGTCAGAAAGAAAGTTGTCTTGAGAAAAAAGTCATCAAAACGAGAAAGAATTATGTTTTCGGCGAGTTTGCTCAGAGTAAAGAGCAGACTGATGGGTCGAAAGCTGGAAGCTGAGCTGAGAGGTTTACCCGGTTTAGGGAGAAAGATTACGATAGCTTCTTTCCAAGCTATGGGGAAGTATTGTAATCTCATCATTGCGTTGACAATGTTGCAAACGGCGAAGATATGTTTGCGGGTAATGTTTTTAGTACATCATTGCTGATGAAGTCATTGCCGGTAGCTGTACGATTTTTCAAGGAGCGCATTGAATCAGAGACTTCTTTAGAGATTCTGCGGAAATTTTAGCTTTTTCCTCATCGAGCGTAAAAGATTGACCAAATTTGACGAAAAAAGGGAGGTGAGATTTTTTATTACGAAGACATTTGATGACTTTTGAGCATCTTTTGGGATAAAATTCAGCTGCGGCTGTGTAAGAGTCAAGGGAAGATGTGTCAACAGAATAAAGAGTACTTTTTAGTTTCTTTTGAAGGGAGTTGAGACGCTGGCGCAGTTTGGGACTACGATAAGACTGGCAATGTTTGCGCACTTTGTTTTTCTTGCGGACAAGGAAGCAAATGGCTTCCACAGCTTTATCCAGTTCAGAAGTTGATTGGATTTGGCAGCATTTGAGAGAGGAATTTTCCAGAATATATTTAAGATTAGGGTAATCGATTTTCGACTCATTAGAAGGTGAGAAATCACTTCTGAGGGAACCTTAATAGTAAGGACATAGCGGGTTGCCGTTTTGAGGAGAGCATTGCCTGTTTTTTTTCTGAGATAACCCCAGGCCCTGTGTCTAGCGTTAAGATCGCCAGCAAACAGAGTAGGAGTATTAGTTTTGAAAAGATCAGGAATTGCGGAAATATCGTTATTACTGGAAGGAGAGTAAATTGAGAGGATGCGAAGAGGGCCTGAGGCGAGGTGAATTACGACTCCAACTACTTCGCGAGGAGAAAAGTTTGTGCTGATGGCTAAGTGGCGGAGATTTTTTCGAACAAGAACCGCCACACCACCGCCTTTAGAGAAAGGATGGTCTTTTCCGCATAGAGAAAAATCTTGAATATAAAGTTTTTTCGTAGAATTAGGATGGGTCTCGGTAATGCAGGCGATGTCGATGGATTTGTCGTTAAGAAATCCAGTCTTTCGTGAGCACAGATGTCGTTGGAATTCCAGGTAAGGATGTTCAGATTATCTTTACGAGCGTCCCAGGGTTGGATGATGGATGACAGCAATAAAGGCGGAGAGGAAGTCACGAAAAATCTGCTGATGTTGCGGATTCTCTAGTAGGTGAATGTTGGTAGAGGATTGAGGATGGTGATGGAATTTGTGAGGAGGACGAGCTGAGATAACATCAGCGAAGGGGCGTTGGGAGGAAACGAGTTTAGTGGCGCTACGAGGTTCAGGAAGCGGGATTGCGGCCAGCTTTGGTTTCGGAGGTTGACGGGTTACGTTCAACTTGGTACCAGGTCTATGAGGAACTTTTGGGCATCCATGATAGGTGGTCCAATGAGTGTCTTTACAATAGGAACAAGATAGAGTGGCATCCTTTTGTTCTCTGCGCGTGCAAAAGGCAGTGGCGTGACTGTGCCCGCAGGAAGCACAAGGCCAGAAGGCATGGCAGTAATACGCAGTGTGGAAAAATTTTTGTCGAATACTGTACTGACGAATGAGATTCGATTTTCTTTCGGCTTCTCCTGCACTCTGAGGCCAGGGAGAATTTTGATGTCGAATATTGACTTGGCTGAAGGAGAGGATGGGTCCAGATGGACGACCACCGAGGGTCAGATTTTTTCCCCTTTTTTCATACGATAAATTCGCTTGACGGGAGAAATTTCAGTTTGGAGTTCTTCGATTATAGATTCTTCAGAGAGAGCTTCCTTAACTCATCTAATTACAATGATTAGATCTTTATCTTGATCAAGCTAGTTAGAGGTGTATGAAACTTCCTTTTCGTCCAGTTTATGGTAGATAGCGCGGAAACTATCCAGAGTTTTGGGGTAGACGACTATGGCGTCGGAGGTGTTTTTGGCATGGTGGAAAGGGATGTCTACTTTGAGAAGGGCTAAATGGATTGTGAGCCAGTGTTCTTTTTGGAGGATTCGAATAGGAGGAAGATTCCGATCTTTGGGGGAAGACTCATCCTCGTCGGATGAGATTGAGAAGATTGACTTATTGTTGAGAAGAGAAGGGGTAACTGATTTAGTAGGACTAGCAACGCGCTTGCGTTTGGAGCGTTTGTGGACGAAAGGGTACACATAGATTCCAAGCCATCGGCTTGAACTGGTGTTGCAGTATTTGGAAGTTCGTAGGTTTCTAGAACTTTCCGCAGCTTGGAAATTGCAGAAGGGATTTGCCCTTTATAGGTGCAGTAAGGGTAAGGAGAGTGGAGAGTAGTAGTGGCAGACGGTGATAGAGAGGAACCCTCATCCGAATGAAGGTTGGGCATTTAAGCGTGTTAAAGGGATGCCCTGAGAAGGGCAGGTTATTTTAGAGTATGGATTCCAGTGCTGTGAGTTCACTACGTGCGTCCGGGTACAGCAGAATCTATCAGTGTACTATTAGCAACGATCGATGACTTTCCGGACTGTCTCAGCTCTACTTTACTCGCATGTGCATTTATACGTTGGCTCACCCTTCTCCCAGTTTCTCCAGTATAGACTTTTTCACAAACGCAAGAGCTCTTATATACTTGGGGGTCACTGGGTGGTACTTTTTTGTCTTCAGAGCTGTTCAGAAAGTGTCCTTTTTCCGCAAGTAGTTCTAATATGGTCTAGATGTTGTGCTTGTTAGGTATTCTCCCTATTTCTTCTGTGAGGCATTGGATGACAATTTGTTTGATTGTGTAATTCTTCTGCAATAAGACTTGTTTAAAGTTTTGTAATTTCTTTATTAATTTATCTATATCTGTCATGTAGACAGCTCTGTGAACAAAACAGTTGATGACTAACTGCTATTGGAATAGATGTTGGTGAGCGGAGGTATTCGACAAGTACCCATAGTAGGGCCTTTGACCAATCACAGGCATCTTAGAGAGCATATATAAAAGCATTACCTGAAACCTCAGTTTAAGCTTGGTTCCGAAGATGCGAGCTGCAACGTCCATAAAATGTCGAAGAAATTTTTGCAGTTTTTTACATGGTCGGAACCTGAAATACCTCCGTTGGACATAATGGATAATCGTGAAAGCATGAAATCTATCATCAAACAACTCTACGGGAAGCTTTCTTGCTAGATCTAACAACTTAGGTAAGTAAGGTCTTCTCAAGGTAAGTTACGATCATCTTTGTTATTCTTGAAACGATGCAGGTACAACAACATCATCTATTAATTCTTACAAGTTAGAAACCATCGAGGAATGGTTTGATCAAAATTTGAGGCTCCAGGCGCCATCTGATTTTCGCGTTAACTAACCACCATATGTCCCGGTTGTCGCACTCTAGAGTTCATGTCGAACCAAGTTGAAGTGCAGTCGCATCGCGCCGAACCTTGCTGTATGTACAATGTATGGGTTTCGTTAATTCAATTCATAATTGATATTCTTCTAGTCTTTCATTCAGGTAGTGTTAAGCCTAATTTATTACTTTTACGCACACATTTGTCAATAAATAATCAAATAGCCAGACGCCACGGTTCGGCAGGATTACACCATGCAACAAAAAGCCCATAGAAAAGTCCTGACTAGGGGATGTATTATAAGCTGCCAGGTGAGTTTTATCACCAGAAGGAACACTTACCAAAGATCCCCGAAAGATACTGCAGCGTATTAAACAAGAAAGGAAGATCAAGGCCAACACGACGCACACCATAGTTAGGCAGATGCTGTTTGATTTTTAATGAAACTTAGAAAAACATGCTCCGAATTTTTCGCCAAATTCGATTCTATTGTTAGTGAATGTAAGAACTGTGATGTGGCTAAAGCTATATCGGTCAATGGAAAAATTCTTAACTTGACTATGACAAATAAAAGCACGAGCAAAAGATGAACGTCAGACCCAGAACTTAGAAACCGAAGTACCAGCAGCTAAAACAGCACAAAGTGGAAACAACGACAGAGTCAAATGCAGAAGATGCTACAAATACAATCACGAAGATGATGGAAAAGGTAGTTGTCCGCTTTGAAAGAAAAATTTGTACTCCTGTTGTGTTTTCAACTAAAACGTAACGCACAAAAGCAAAAACGAGTGCCCGAAATCTCTATTGTACAGGTCAGGAAATGCAAAATGTTTGTGTGCTTCACACTTAAATCACACTCAGAAAATGACACTGTAGTAGCAATTATTAAACGTTTTGACTGCAGATGACTTTGCTAACAACTTCCTCTCTTCACGAAAATTTGTTGACATAGGCGTGTGTGTCCAGCTAGACAATGAGAAAAACAGAGTCCTCGATGCAGATTATGTGATGAAGATTATATCACTGGCGTATATAGGAAACCCAATTCTCTGATAACTCCAAAAATCATGAACCGAAAAAATTCAGGAGCTGAACCAGAACATGAAAACCACAATTATTGTACTGCAGAGCCGGTATCTTTAGATGAATTCTTTGAACAATCTCAGTCATATATTCTAAAGTTATTTACTTTGGAGGGAGCAAACGACACACAAAACCCAGATGGATACCAGTCTGAGATTGGGAGCGAGATGGATAAGGACTTCTATCAATCTAGTGAAAAAAATGGCTCAGAATGATTTTCAAGCGCTGAATAAGATCACGGAAGGCTTAGTAGATAAATCCATGATCTGCATCAATTTGGTAAGATAAAATATTCAGAAAAAATAAACAGAGATCCAGAAAAACACAGCTGTATAAAGAAGGTTCCAGATGGAATACGATGGCACCAACGACTTAGCGGCCTCCGAAGGGTACTTGAGGAGACTCCAGAAGGCGGAGGAAATACTCAAACCGTCTTTGGTAACATCATAAACTATAGAGCATGTATAATAGTAAAGATGACAAGCCTTCATTCATAGAAACGCGAGAAAGGGCACTCAGTACTCAACAGCTTAATGGTGAGGGATGCCTCCCAGATATGGATGGTACCGGGGAAATCAAATATCCGGGGTGGAAGAAAACCAGATAGGGGAAGAAACTCCAATTAACAAATCAGAGATGAGTGTGTTTCTTGAAGACGAAATACCCCAAGGGAGTAAAGAACTCCCCACTAGTTCCTATCGGGTAAAAGCCCCGGTGGCCGGTGCTGGCCTTATGGATTTTGGGGAAGGCCAAAGAAACGTGGAGCCTGATATTTTAGAGAAGAGCCTATGCGATCAGATGTTCGGAAGTGGAATCGATGTGTTCGAGAAGTCTGGTGAAACCCACATCTTGTAGGTACGCCATGATATGTTTTACGCAAAGAAAAGGGGACTGGATTACCTAGAGCAGGTTCAAAAGGAGCGAAACATCCAAGAAGACATGGAGGAGTTCTGCTATTCGAAGAAGAACATGTTTCTTCCCATAAGGAGTGGACTACGCGACGCCTTATTCCAGCCTAAGATGCTAAATATATGGCTGCATTCTACTGAAAACGGTGCTAAAGACATCGCATACGACTTCGGATTGAGCTGCGGAATGGAGATCCGCGTTCTCAAGGCAGAGGGAGAAAAGAAGGAGGTAAAACCTGGAGATACCCAGACGGACGGAAGCGCTGAGAAATCTCTTGCCTCAACCCAAGGGAAAAGGCAGAGAGAAGCAACCGTGAGTCCCCCAGACCTTAGCGCCAGGAAGTCAGCGCAAAAGAGAGCGAAGACTCAGCAGCAAGTATTTGTACCCATGGCCTCGAGCTCGATGGTCGAGGCACCACCAGTTGTGGCGAAAAAAGAGACGAGGAAGGAGAAGCAGGGCCAGAGGCGAGCTCGTCCCGAAGCGGTTCTTATCAAACCGTCTAAAAGTTCGAACTACGCTCAGGTTCTCCGAAACATCTAGAGGACGGTGGAACCGGACACCCTTGATGTCAAAACCACAAAGATTACCAAATAATGCGACCACTTTGATCAGGACCTTAGTCTCTGATATTGTTCAAATTTCATTTTTACATTCCCATCAACGAAATCTCCTGATTCAGAAAAAATAGTTTTTACGTTGATTTCTGTCTGTCTGTTGTCTTCGTTGTCATCGTCGTCGTCGTCGTCGTCGTTGCCGTCGTTGGTGTCTTTATCCTCCATAACTTTTGAAAGACTAATCAGATTGGATTGCCCTTTAGCAAACATTTCGAGTGACCAAAAAACAGATCGAGTTCGTTAACCAGCTATTTTGGATGAAAAATGAAAGAGGAGAAGCATTCTACAAATTTTTTTGGACTTTTTTTCCAACACTCAAAAATTGTAAGAACGGTTCCTTGTATTAAGTAAGAAGTGAATGAATTTTTCCTTATGATTTTTTTCGATAAAAAAAATGGTCAGAGTTGTGGCATTTTCGGAATTCAAAAATATAAACGAAAATGAGAATTTGTTTTTTTGGTAGGAACAAAATTGTCAGAGTTGTGGCATTTTCAAAATTCAAAAATTTGAATGAAAATGAGAGCTTACATCCAAATAACGCAAGATTGAGAAGGACATACTTATTTACCCACAACAATTTTGAACAGATGAGTTAGATGCTCGACTAGAAGAGATGAGTTTCCAACCGAAAATTGAATTGTCACAAATTGAGTGGGAGAAATTCATTTTGAACGAGAGGAGAACATTATTCAACTAAGCGATGTAATTTCCGACAAAATAAGTGGATGTCCCATCGAAAAAATTAATTTTCCGCGGAACAGTTGCATTTTTTAGCGAAGAAGATGAATTTTTTGGAAACGAATTGGATACTCAACAGAAAAGTTGATTTTCCACGGAGAAAAAAACAATTCCAAACCAAGAAGAATAATTTTTACTAAAACAGACAAATATTTAACATACATGTAACATACATAAATACATGTAAATGTCTGAAACACCATCTGAAAAATATAAATTTTCGCAGAAAAAAAAAGTTTAGCGGTCGCGGAACCGCCGACAGAAGCTTCGCTCTTTCGCATCACAAGAAGAACATAAATTTGATTGTAATTTCATTCATCAATTGGCAGAAAACAGCTATCGGCGATCGAGCTGTGTAAACATCAGCATTTGTTATTAGTTTATGATGATTTACGTCACTTTCAGACGAATCACTATCAGAAATATTCATTATAAATTCCTTCACTCGCGCGCGACGTGCATGTCCGTGTTTATTAGACACATACGACGCTTCGAGTGTGCACCGTGTCCCCAGCAAGAGTGGGAACGGGCGAAAGGAGAAAAATGTGAGAACGGGAAGAGGAGCAGCGTGAACTGTCGCAGAGTCTTCTGTACAAATACTACACCAGCCTCCAGAACACCAGGGAGGGAGAAAGAAAGAAAGAAAGAAAGAGAGAGAAGGAGAGAGAGAAGGAGAGAGAGAGAGAAGGAGAGAGAGAGAGAAGGAGAGAGGGAGAGGGGGGGCCGTGTTGGCGCCATGCTTTAGACAATTTTAGTCGCATTTTCTGTGACGCGGACGGAGTGTTACCGTTTTTCGCAGTTAGGTGGCCTCGCTCAGAGTATATGTATACTCTCCCAAAAAAAGCAAAGCTTCAAAAATAATAGTGGAATTTCTGATTGGGAATACCAAGTTCCAGTACGAATAAACGAATTGATAACAGTAAATTTGAAACTTTATGTTTCAATAAAAATATATTCCATTTTTTATTAAAAATAATTGAATATTTATTCGGATGGATAAATTTCAACTGAACTGATAAATCTTTATTCACAAAACTGAATTTCCAGCAAATAAATTCAGCTTCCAAAAAGGCAGTTGAATTTTTAGAAGAGCCATTCTTTTCTTGAGGATCAAGTTATTTCTCCCAAATCAGTACATTTTCCACCAAAAAGTGGAATTTCAAACCAAAAACGATTACTTTCCGATGATATTCTTTAGTTTTCAACTTGATGAACAAAACCAACTAATGAAAAGTATGTCCAACGAAAAAATCTCAAATATTTACGGGAAAAGAGAATCGTTTATTGTTCAAATTCTGGGCGAAAAAAATGTTGCAACAGGCAAATGTAGATTTTCAACAAAAATAGGAAATTTTCTAAAAAGAAGACAATCATTGAACAGAACACCTGAGCAATTTTCAATCCAAAATGGAATGATTGCATTCTTTGCCACGAAAAAATGTTCGACCGGAAAAAAACTCAAGTTTGTATCGAAAAAGATCAAACTTCAACCCAGAAGTTCAATCAAACAATTTAGGATGATAATTTTGCCGATTAAATGTCCAAGAATTATTTTAGAGAATTGAAAGAAAATCTGCTGCAGCCCTTATTTGAACTGGGATTCGACATTATTCATGAGTGGGGCGTTTACCTATTATGATACCAGGGCACTTGTAGATTAAAATAATTCTTGGACCAGTTATCGGCAAAATTATTATCTTAAATAATTGATTAAAATTCTTGGTTGAAATCTATTCTTTTCCGATACAAACTGAAGTATTGATTGGAAGTTGGATTCAGCGCTTGAAATAAAAATTTGTCCTTACATTTCAGAATTCAAATATTTCACCCAGAATTTGACCAATAAACGATTCTCTTTCCCCGTGAATATTTGAGATTTTTTCGTTGGAAATTTTTTTCGTTTGTTGGTTTTGTTAGTCAAGTTGAGAACTAAAGGATTTTATTGAAAAGTAATCCTTTTTGGTTTGAAATTCTACTATTTGTTCAAAAATTTTCTTATTTGGGCGAAATAACTTTATTGTCAGAAATGCAATGGCTCTTCTGAAAATTTAACTGCCTATTTGAAAGCTAAACTTATTTGCTGGAAATTCAGTGCTGTATAGAAAGATCTTTCAGTTCAGTTGAAAATTTGTCTATTTTAATTGAATATTCGATAGTTTTTGATAAAAAATTGAATCTATCTTTATTGAAATATGAAGTTTCGAATTTGCAATTATCAATTCATTTATTCGTTTTGAATCTTAGCGTTTTCAATCAAAAATTTCATTATTATTTTTTTTTCTGCGACAATTTATATTTTTCAGTTTTTCCTACTCAATTTGTGACAATTGAATTCTCGGTTGGAAACTCATCTCTTCTAGTCGAACATCTAATTTAGTTGTTGAAAATCATTGTAGGTAAATAAATTTGTCCTTTCAGTCAAAGGTAAAGTTTTCAGTTTGGAAATCTTTTTCTTTGTGAAATATAAAAATATCATGTTCTTGTTTAGGAATTTTTTCTTTGCTGAAAATTAATATTTTTTGGTTGAGTTCAAGTTTTTTGCATTTAGGATTAAAATTTTTTTTGGTTAAAAGTTGAATTATTCCTGGAACAAAACTTTTATTTCGACAAAGATTTACCATTTCAGATGAAAAATTGCTAAATCTAGAGTGAAGATAGAAAATGCGCAAACAGATTACTAGATCAATACGATAGCGGGATCGACGAATCTTGAAACTTTTTGTTCGGCTATTGTCGGCGCCGCGCCGAAGCCAAAGTTAGATTGTGTGCGTGAAGTATACCTACTTCGATCCACGCGACGCACACTTGTACACTCTTCAGAGTCCACATTTATTTACCGACGTGGTTGATATAACCCGGTGGCCTCTAATTGAGAACCATTAGGAAGGCGTCGATCAACACGAATTTGAGTGGAAAATTCCTAAGCGCCTTCTCATTTGTATTCGTGACCAACTTGCTTTCACCTCAAGCCATGACGCATCGAGCTGTTGTATTGTTTAAGTCACGCACTGGCGCGTAAGGCCGGCGGCCAGTGTGCTCAGATCGGAAACTCAAGCTACTCACTAACACACGCGCGCTTTGTGCCTGTGTGTAGGGGAAGTGAGCGACACGGCTCGACGTATATCGTCCGTCGC
>WSXT02206460.1:0-18186 GCA_011762715.2 Neuroterus valhalla
CCAACTACCGAGTGACGGTGCGCGCAACTTTCAGACGCTACGGTAAGTAAACGATTGCTCTTACAAAAAAAAGTTTCGGACAAAAATTGTAGAGGATCGTGTGAATTACAACTTTTGTTTTAAAAGTTTTGCGATAGAACCGAAACCAAAAAAGATATTCGATCTAGAAAAACTTTCAACCCCGTTTTTATTTGTAAAATCGATTTTTAAGCAACAAATAAGCATAATACGAGAAAACATATATACTAACTTGTAGATCTCCTTTTTCTCCTGAAAAATGGTATCTTCTTTTTTCTTGATTAAAGAAAAATACGACTATTATACGCAAATCAAGAAATCACCCCTTAATTGAAGATGGCGGACAACCTCTTACCCAATGAATTGCAATAATAAAATTTAAATAGACTGGACTAATACGGATTCAAGTGACGAATGCGAGACTGAAGATTAAATTTAGACAAAATAGTTGCAATGTTAATGTATACTAGACTCTATTACAACATATGTATATATAACAATGTACATTTTATGTGAATAAATCAGTTTATTTATTTTGAAATATTTTTCATTTTTCTTTAACGTCCATAACTCCCTAATTTTTCTTGGTACACTTAGATTTTGTTGTAAAATCGAAAGAGTTTCTGTTTGAGAAAGGCTTCTTCTCGACATTACATGGTAATAAAGAAAAAATATCAATAGCCAAAAACCACATATTACAACGTTAGTTATTAACATATAGTTCCGCGAATCATTATACGTTACGCGCGTCTTCAACGCAAATCCGCCTCGAAATACGTGAATTTTACGAATTTTTTAAATTTCAAAAAGCTGTGATAGAAACCGAGAATTTTTCTTCCGAAATTTATGTTTTTCGGTCGATTTTTGACTTTAAATTGCGCGTTACTCCGAAACGAAGAATTTTTCGAAAAAATACCAAGAGTAAAAAAGTGTTTATTTTTATCCCTTTTACTTTAGAAAAAGGTCAGCGTAACGATTTTTTTTATTTCTCGTAATTTCACGAGCTTTCAGTTCATAACAAATTACTGACCATCGGAATAAAAAAGTATTACTCAGGTTTTTTGTTCCTAATAACATAATTAATCGATCCTAATCGTTTTTTTCCTTGCGTTTTGTAGTGGTCGGTGAACTCATTCTTTTGTGCATCTTTTTGGGGGTCGACGCTCGCCTAAATTTTTTGACATTTTTACAACGACGTTTTTTCACTGAAAATATCTATTGATTGAGTGATTCGGATGTATTTAATAATATAATTGGAATCTCATTATAAACTAAAATCAGATTATCAATTTTATTGAATTTTATTGGATGAAGTGTTCTTTTTTAGAGTCTTCTTCGAAAAACCTTGGAAAGGTGGGCGGAGGTGACAAAACTAAATCTCCCTTACTTAACTGGATTATTAATTGCTAGATTGTTCCACCTATTTATTCCTAAATCCGGTGTAAATATCAGAAAAAGCTTTCTTTTTCCAGTTGGTTTGGAGGCTCATTAACGAACTAAGAGAAATTTAACCTGCATTTCAACCAGACCCGACCGCTTTTCCAAGTGCAAATCATTCCTTGAAAACAAAAAAATATGAAAAACATAGCAATGTTCTTGCTTTCACTGACTGATTCTTGTTTATAATCACCAATAAAAGATATCTCGAAAATTGCAAATAAAATGATGAAATTCAGAAAAGCCGTGATTCTACAGTATAACCCATTATTATTATTAATAATTACTATATTAGTATTATTCTCATTATTATGAATCCTTATTATCATATATTGAATTATTCCTCTTGTATCTATAAGGCATTGATTATACAGATATATTAAATTTTCAGAAGAAGAAATCGATCGTGAATCATTCAAATATTTATCTGAAGAAATGATAAAGAATATTTTTTACAAAGCCGTAGCGCAAGCCAAATTTCTATCAAAATGGAAATCCGGATTCAAAGGCTCAGTTTCCGGAAGTTCAGTCAAACGCGTAAGAAAGTATCACATGTTTTTTTGATGAATAAAACATTTTTTCAAAAAAAAAAGGTGTTTTCAACACTTGGGCAAAAATAAAGTTTCTGAGACAAGTGTATTAAAATACACTTATATTGCGGGCATTGTTTAAAAATACAGTGAAGTTAAGAGTAATTCAAGAAAATGAAACTCAAATTCAGTATAATTTTGTAGTACAAATAGAATAACAACTTTTAACGCTTCAGGAATAAAAGAATATATTTTTTGATCGGATAATAGTGTGTTAAATTTAAAAAAAAGCCCGTGGTATGATTAGATAAATCTGTCCGTTATGGCATCACTAAATCGAATTCAAGAAATCAGTGAGGTGTTGATTCATGACAGGCTCAATTTTTACTCATTTAGGTTTTGAAAATGAATATGCGCCAAATCACTTGTAATTTTTAGGTAAAAAAAAAATACTTTTTCTAGATTGTTCATTAATAGAATATGATTTTTTTTTTTTTTTTTTGGAAAGAAGCGTGCAGAAATGGATTTTCATCGCTTTGTCTTCAGGAAGCTTGAATCTTCCATCCGAGTTTGATACTTTCGAGAAAGAAGTAATCAAAACTGCAAAAAACAAGAAACTAAATACTGGGCATAAGTCAATTGCTTCTAAAAATTGAACAAAAGTTCCACATTTATAGGTTTGAGGTTTGTCTTTGTCACGAAGCTTTGGGCACAATTATGTCATTGCCCTGCACCAATGTCGAATGACAGCGGTAAATCTTGACGTCCAAGTAAGAGCAAAGCGGAGTATAGCTTCATTTTTGTGAGGCCTTTTCTTATCACCTCATATCTTTCAGAACGAGGAGGACTTGAATAATAAGTTGGAAGAAAGGGGAAAACATCTGGAAAGCTACGGACTGTAAACACAACCATTGGTTATTATCATTGACCAAAAATATGCAGAGAAAAGTTTATCCACAATAAGCTGACGAACGTTTTTGGAACCACGAAACGCATATGAAATATTAGATATTGAAAAAAACTATTTCGTGATAAATTACGATTCGTTTCTATCTCCTCATCCTCTTGGTTTGATTAGCTCTTTGGATAAAAGTTTTAATTCGTTGCGCTACGCCTTGTAATTTTGTATCGAAGGTAATAGGATAAGTTTTTAAAAAAATACTTAACTTATCCATGTTCCATTCACTGTATTTATTCCGTTTGCTGTATAAAACTAATTAATTGATATCAAAAACTTATTAGAAGATGATGACTTTAAACAAAACTTTCCTGTCATTATTTGTAAATATTTTAACATCAAGCTTTCAGGATCGCAACTCGGCCGGAAAAACGGAAAATGCCCGGTAAAAACCAAAAAATGGCCAGGAATTCAATTTTGAAAAGTGGGTATTTACTCGACTTAATCTGGATAATTAAAAATTTCATACCGGAAAAATACGAGAAATGGCCGCTTTCTCCTTATGAATTGAAAAAAAGATCTTATCATTTGATTTAAAGAATGTAATGTGCCTTTATTCTGATTCTGGAAATTTCAAAATATATCTATACTGCATAAGGGAAAGAATCTATAATTTTGTTTATTATGAGAAAAACCTATTGCAAATTTTTTGCCCTGTGAAATTTTTTTAGCTAGGTCAAGTTTGTTAATTGAATCCAGCCAGTCCTGAAGATGCGAACTGTAACGTTCGCGAAACGTCGACAACATTTGTAGTTTGTACACGATCGAAACCCGAAACAACTTCATTTTCATGAATCAACTACTTGGTTAAAAGGTAAACTCTCATGTGAGAAATGAAATTTTTTGTTGGAGGTGCATTATTTCAATTTAAAATTCACCCCTGGTAGAAAATTTTACTTCTTTGTTAAAAAACAAACCATCTTTTTGGGTCGAGAATTCATTCATTTAGTTGAACATTGATTTTTTAATTCAAAAATTAAACTTTCTTATTCATTTTATATTTGTAGTATACAGATTGCATTCGTTGAATTTGTTCCTTGAGGTATGAATTTATTAACGATTATCCAAACTGTCATGTAAGCTTTTTGGTCCTTTCACGTATGGACAGTTATGCTAAAAAATCGTTTACGCGACACGTAAATGCATGTGTCATTCTTATAACTATTTAATTCTTACAGCTGGTATCCATATGCAGTGAAGTGCCATCGTAGCGAAGTGCGTCGCTCTGACAGCGACACAGCGTTTTATTGTAAGTACAGCGCTGTCAGAGCGCTACGACTAAACTTCCGACCACGATACTCTTTATATCGTGTTGACAACGACATCGTAACCTCGCGACCACTCAGTATTGCTACCCTAGCAATATGGAGTTTTCCGTATAGCATCGACTCTGCCTGCCATTTCGGGATCTTATCCATATTTATTTTTTTTAATTGGCAGGTCGCTTTTGGCAGCAGTTGGTACGAGCATGGTAACAATGTAGTAGTGCTTCGTTGACGTACTACTACATCGTCCTAACGAACGCCGAATATGACTCGCAACTTTATTTTTCTAATGTTGGCAAGCCGTTGGGCTTGCCAACATTAGAAAAATAAATCTTGTATGGGTCTCCAATTTATCGATAGAATCTTTTGGAGTAAAATAGATTCGCTTGCAAAACGCATCAGCGAGAAAAGTTTGAAAGAGCGGCACATGCTTCCGCATGCAAAAAATATGATTACTCCCATTTGCATCATTGTTTACATTATATAATATCACAACTTCAGTTTTTTGCGAATGAATACATTGCATTTCTAGTAAACTCGAAACTGTGTTTCGAGGAAGTACTTTTGCTGAAACATGATAATCCCCTTGGGAAGAGCGCTATAATAAAATGAATGAAAAATTTATTCAACTTTATCTACAAATTTTCACGAAATTCAGACTCTAAACTCCTCTAGCAAATGTTAGTTCCTCGGTAAATATTTGTTTGAATCATAGTAGCATCGTAGTAGCAAAGGCTGATTTACGTGACAAGGATTGATCTTTCAAATTTTAATTAAAGTTTCCGTGCACCACCTTTTGTTCCTGTTGTTTCAGGAAGTTTTTGGCCTCCACTTTTTTTCACCTTCATCTGTTCATTCAATCCTGATGAAGTAATGCACTGTCCTCACCATTGATGTTGAGATCCAGGTCTATGGTCTTAGTCGCCTGCTCTGTGTCTTTGTATAGGAATGTTTTCCAATCATTTTCTGATTCCTAGCGAATGCTGAGATAGAATCTCTACCATATGCGACGATGCATGCCGTATTCAGAATAATTCGGTTGTGAAGGCTTCGGGGATTGAGAAGCCCGCGTCCGCTTCTTCGGCATGTCATGTATAAGCACGGGACAGACAAGGTGAGCTCGTTCTTAGTCCAAGGAACAACTTCAAACGAATAGAGTAGAACCAGAACGGCAAGCATGTTAGTCGCAGATATCTTGATCAACGCCGACAGATCTGACCACCAAATCTGTTCAAGTAGATCTTTGTATCTGCTTCGTAGAACCTCTTTTACTGATGTTATATCCTAATTCGATCTCAGGCACGCGTAGTTATTCGCAAGTTTCTCCAGCTACACCTGCGATTCGTCCACACTTATGTTGAATCTTGGCATACTTGTCCAATACAAAGTTCATACCGATTTCTTGTATGAACCCTTCAACGATTCTTGGAGAATTCTCGCGATGCGCTTTTCCAGAAGCATACTAAATCTGGTTTTCCAGAAGGGCATCAATTCCTCTGTGCATCACAATATATGTTGATGAAACTTCAAGCTGTTCAAAAAACGAATGATAGGTCTATGTGATGTTGAATTGGGAGCTTCCTGTCAATCGTTTCCGGCCATCGACAGATTGCGTAGGAATTGTACATCATCCTTGCAGACACTTCTATCGATCAGGAGGTTCCTCCGACAGCCTGCTCCGCCTCATTTCAATCCTTTCTTGCTACTCTCGGTTTGAGTACAGTGCTCCCTAACACCAGCCACTTCGTAATGAGCATCTTCGACTCCAAACATGAGGTAGAGATCCAAGCCAGATGTTCGTATGCAGAAGTAAAAGTTTTCCACCAATGGTTCTCAATACGATCTGGACCGGCAGCGGAGAAGTTCTTCGTGCCCCTTGATACTTTCTTCACCTCGTCGGCAGTGATTGGTAGGCATCCTTCCTCGGACTTTATGAGGTTGTCGCAAATTTCCCTCCAAAATATCTCGACCTCTCTCGACTCGGGTTGGTTTTCGACAAGAATAGGGGGATCGTCAGAAAGGCGCGATGGGTCAGCGAAAAACTGTCGCTTCCCCCTGATCCATCCCTTACTCTTCTAAAATCTCTTCCTTGTATCAGATAACACCCGTGTTTTGTTAACAATATTCTGTTTGATGTTAGGAATTGCTTTAGCGGACTTACGGAACCTTGCCGTAAAAGACCTACCGGATTTCTCGTAGTCAATCACCTAGTGCATACGGGAAGGGTTCTGTCCACCCCAGTCAATCTCCTTGTTTAGTTGATGCAAGCGCCTGGTGGTTTTTCCATCCATCGTTGGCTTGGATCTTCGTTACGAATCATTCAAAGCTTTCGACGCATCATAAATTGAACAAGTGATGGATCCGAGGTCGATCTCTTCCGAGAGACCCTCGCGGATCGTCGCATCCATTTCAGCCAGATCATGGGGCTAAAGAGAAACCTGGATGTTGATGTTTCTCTTTGTCCTTAAAGCGTCATCATTGTCTCGCCGCCGCTGTTTCATCATCATGTTCTTATCTAATTTAGCACCCTAATCTCAAAAACGATCAGCAATGCCATCGGAACCATTGTTGGTTGCTCTGCGCGTTCGATCATTTTGAACCGTATCTGCAACTGGATTCAAGTTTTGGATTTCCATAGCTATTCAAACAAAAAGCTAGGGAAAGGATATTCATCTTCGTAGATCCCGCATGCAAAGTGTTATGCTACATACTCTAGGAGGTTGCTCGGCATCCTAGATACACCGTTACTATGATTTCCAAAATTTAGAATAAAAAAAAATTGTTTAGAGTTTTGGAAATTTTGGTCAAAGGTTATGGCGGACAATAAAACGAAATATAAATTTTTATTGATGGAATCTTAGAGTTCTCGGAAATTTGAGAAAGTTATATGATTTTCCAAATATTCAAAATTTGCAAAGCATAGAAACGACTCTTCAACAACTTTGGTGTTTATTGAAATTTTAATGAGATGCAAATTCCTCAAGTCAGAGCACCTTTGGAATTATGAAATTTTGCCAGAAGATCCTGTGAGTTATTATTAGTTCTTTGGTATAGATGTCGGCATGGAAAGGAAAATATCCTAATGAGAATTTTCCAGTGGACAGAAATTTTAAAAGATCTGAGTCATTTCTTATGGAACTTTGGATTGTTTTCATCATTATTTCATGGACCATAAGGCCACAAAACCAGAAAAATAATAATTATTAGTGACGGTCGCCAAATCCACGGATAATCAATCTAGTGAATTATATAAGGGTCTCATTTAAATAGAGTGTAATGATGTTTAATATCTTCGAGTTTTTCACTCTTTTGTTCCAAATTTACATGAGGAAATTTCTTTTTACAATATATTCTTCAGAGATTGATAATTACCGATTTTATGTCATTTTGAGAACGAAATTGTATCATAAGTTTAGTCAACTTGAGCCAAGCTCCTACAATTAATGCAGCAAGATAACAAAATATTATAGTATTATTTTTTTTTTTTCATTATATCATCAAGCCAAGTCCCTTTCGGGTTAAGCGTAATTTGTTCGATCCCAGCCTCGTTGTACTACTGGGGATCAAGAAAATTTACATGGAAAGATTTGGGAATGGCATTGACGTGAAAAAGTTTGAGTAAGGGATGTGTAGGAGAAGGGACCAGGGATGAATATAAGATCAGTCTCATAATTTATTGCGTGTTTTTTCCGGAAAGGAAAAAAAGAATTTATTTCATTTTTATCATATATTGACCATAACTTGGGACACAGCATTTTTAGCAAACAGAGACTTGAATTGAGTCGTTAAGCAGAATCAACATACACTAGGTTACTTCGGAAACATTAGAAGTAAGACCTGATGAGAACAACATACAGCAAATGTAAATCCAGCCTGTTTCTGTATTTGAACGACACTCTCGTCCTGTGCAACACGCTCCGGCACAGGTCGTTGACCGATCTCTCTAGCAAACACCCCGTGTGAAGAATTAAGCAAAGCCATTGAAATAATTCACTAGACTATATCTTTACATGGGCCCATCAGTATCCAAAATCGTTCGTTTCAGACTTCACTCTTTTTCTTATGTACAAGTGTTCTCCATGCATCCCCATCCTGGCATACATATTTTTATTTTACATCAATGCTTAATATTGCTTATCTTTAGGGTCTCATTTACACATTTTATTCATCCCCCTTTTTATCTGCCTCTGGGTCAAATAGGAAAAAGCATGAATAACGCGGTTCCACTGGGTCCCAAAGACAGTGGAAAATAAGGAAGGGTTAAATAATTTTTTAATGTTCGAAGGTCGAGTCACGTTTGGAGTTCTTCCTGGATTCAGAGAACTTTGAACCAGAAGCTACCTTCTTTAGGCTTGTTAAGAAAAAACGCAATCTTTACAATTTAACTGCCGTTTGAGATTAAACGAGGCCAATTATGACATTTTTTCGCTCATAAGCTTCTCTTGAATAATTAACTGGTTTCTATCAAATGTCAAGGTCAATTGGGCACTGAACTGAATTTGAAAAAATTGAGTTTGATGAGATTTTCCAAGCTAGGGTTCTTATTTGTTTCTCGTTGACTGTCCTAGAAAGTTGGGCATAATATCTGATTATGGTGCCATTAGCATTTATTTTGCAGACTGTAAGAAGCAACAAAATATCACAAAACTGAAGAAATCCACCGATACCTTTTTTCAACATATCTAGGGTTAATGTTAATTATAACATTGAATATTAACAAGGAAGGTGTGTAAGTTTTTTAATTCATTCAGAGCCTATAGAAGGTTATAAAAATTTCAGCTCCGTAACGACCCCTAAGAACTGATAATCCTATAACTGAAATCAAAATTACTTGTCTACTAATTTCCATAACTGCACATTGATTTTCAGGGGGATAGTCTGGCAATTGTTATGTGGGGCGCATGATTCTCCGGTGAAGAAGAAATTTGCAGAGTACATTAAATGTACATCGGCCTGCGAAAGGATAATACGCAGGGACATTGCAAGGACCTACCCAGAACACGATTTTTTCAAAGAAAAAGATGGGCTTGGACAAGAAAGTTTATTTAATGTCATGAAAGCTTATAGCCTTCATGATCGTGAAGTAGGATATTGCCAAGGCTCAGGATTTATCGTGGGATTACTTTTGATGCAGGTACGTTGCTGAGTTTCATCTTGCTCATGATGCACTCGAATTAAGTTTAGACGGGAATTCATTGCCCAAATTGTAGTCAGGTCAATAAATCAGATTAACTGATTCTGTGTCAAAAAGTTCTAAAACCGAGCAATAATATAGTGCACACTTTTCTCATATATTATAAATTTGTAACCCTTCTTGAATAAAAGTATTGAGTTTATCTCCAATTCGTTAAGAACTAGATATACAAAATCTGCCAGCTTCATCCAGTTCACAGTGTAATGCATGAACAGAGTTTCCAATATTACAATCATGTTTTAAACCTATAATTCTATAAAGATTAGACTCATTAAAATACTCGCCACCGATCTTTACATCTCGCATAGTTTTGCTAGCAGATTGGATTTTCCAATATTTAAAACGCGTCGTCACGATTAAATGAAAAGTATTCCTCTTATTGGAAGATAATTCATATGAAACTTGTAGACCTTTCCAAGATGAACAATTTCCCTATTCGATATTCCTTCTTGTCTCTCACTGTTTGGCTGGGAAATGATATCTTTATTTTTGTAAGTCATTTCTCGCATAAAACCAATACCTTCTCATTCAGATTGAGAATGTGAAAATGCAAAAGTTATGCAAATTTGTATTAACGTGAAATTAGGTGCCCTGAAATAATAATGCTCGATTCGCAGCCTATTATTGAAAATTAATCAATCTTTCCAACCCGGTACTACGCCTCTGGAAAACAACATTCTGCGTTGATAGGTTAGGAAGATTCAAAAATACGCAGAGCTGAAAAAAGAGTTCCTGACCGCTTAGAGGGTGGAAACAGTGCAATTTCACGGATCTTCACACGCTATACGGTTTAGCTGAAAATTTTTTGACGAAAGATGCGACTGCGTGCGGTATGATAAGATGGAAATGACAGCCTTCTGACAAGCGATAAGAAACATTTAGTGCTGAATTAACTCCATATGATTTGAGAAAGCGAACTTTGGCTCCAGTGACTGATCTCCTACATTCCTGTTATCAAACCCTTCAACTCATATCCCTTCCTACAGTCGCCAGATACCCCAACTCTCGAAATGAGCCTCGAAGCAATGCCTGACATATCCTGTGGCACTTTTAATCTCTTAGGTCCCTAGCGTCTGCAGCCTGAGTTTTATTAGGAATGCTCGCATTTGCCAGAATATTTGGTCAGAGAGTTGAAAACTGCAGAATACCAAATCTCCCGAGCGCAGACAGTTTAACAGTAGTTAAACTTAGGTGTGTAAAGGAATAGTGAGGAGGTCATGTGGAGACTCCTAAAGCGCATAAAAGGCACAGAGCATGAACAAACATTCCATTTTGCGAGAATCTCGACAAGTCTCTCACCTCAGCACTAGTCGCGCTTGACTTTCGAGATCAGGACGAGTCGAGGATCGCGGAAATTTTAGACCTCTGCTTTCTTTATCTGTGCTTTGCGTAGTAAAGAATCTTGGAAGAGTAATGTCTTGTCCTCACTTCTGATGCTAAGATCCTGACCAAGAGTCTTGGTCGCCTGCTACGCGTCTCTGTAAAGAAACCCTTCTTTGCTAATCATCTCGTTATTCCATCACATTGCCAGGGGAGGATGTCTTCCGATTGCGGTAATATAAGCTGTGCTCAGAATGATATGGTTAAAAAAAGATTGGAGATAAGGGAGACCGCGCCCGCTTTTACGGTATGGGATGTATAAACGCGGTGTCGAGGGCTGTGTACTCATTGGAGGAACAAATCTATCAAAGAAGAAGATTGTATTTTCTTCGTATAGCCTCCGCCACTGATTTCATATCCTGATTGGGGCTCTTAGTGACGCCTAGGTGAAGGTAGGTCTCCAAAACCAAAGCGTCCAAAAGCATTCCTGTCAACAGTATCCAGGTCATCGCGAACGGTAGCAAGTAGTCCCTGTTTCAGATTAATTTCGGCACACTTGTCAAATACAAAGTTCATTCTAATTTCTTGTGTGTACTGCTCGATGATAGCCGAAGAGACTAAAAGGCGTTTGAATCAACTCAACAAAACTATGAGCGGGGCTAGGCAAAACACGTCCCGTTATAAGCGTGTGATTGACACTATCAAGCATTAAATAAGCCGATGCTGATGACCATCAAGCAGGGCATTGTTGACGAAATGCGGTTGTCATCTTTCGTAGGAAGGATGCAGAGGAGAAGACATGGCTTGATGAGGATCAATAGTGTCCAGCTGATCGTGCCCCTTGAGTGACTCCCGTGTTTTTGTGAAAAAACTGCCCAAGTTTCAGAAGATCAAGACTTTTCGGGGAGAGATTCAAGGAGTTCGACACAAATTGAATTTTGATACTGAAAACATCATGCGTTTCCAGAAGCAGTGCTCCTCTTATAACGTCCGAGGAGAAGTTTCCAACAATTACTGCCGAAGAGGTGAAGAAAGCACTGTGGGGTACAACGAACTGTTCCGCTACGGGACTAGATGGTATAGAAAACTTGTGGTTTGAATCTACACACTAATATGTGGCTCGTATCTCTACGCCATAGTCAAAGTTGGGGAGGCCCGTTCGTCAGTAGCTGATATTAGGACGCACTGTAGTCTCCCCGAGGAAATGCGACTTGTTCAACTTAAGAAATAACATACCAATAACTTATCTGCAATTTTTGAATGAGTTCTCTACAGCTATCCTGAATGACAGGATCGTTTGGTCAATTAGATATGTGTGAACCTATGAACCGACAGAAGCGTCTGGAAAGACACTGCAGTTTACAATCGCAATCTGTCAATGGCCTGGATTCTTTACCAGAAAGCTTTCGATTCAACCTCCCATAGGTTCATCATCAGTCTGTTGAAAAGCTCGAAGTTTTATCCACTCATAGTGGGCTGCATACAGAAATTGATGCTACTTTGGAATACCAAAATTGCACTGTAACGTCGTGTGAGGACTAACAGGGACACCCTTCAGAAGGGCGTTGTTCATTCTTACATTTTCGTAGGGACCATTGGTCGTGAGCATAAGGTCACTCATATATTTGATATGAATGACTTGAATATCTATGCTACTGGAAAAGCGCATTTCCAGCATGTTTTGAAGATCGTTGAGGGTTACACATGTGAAATTCTTTCAAACTTTGAAATGAACTAGTGAACCTGAACCTAAAGCTGAGACGATTTGCTGGCATTCTCCGTGAACCTGAGTTTCTGGACAGGAGTGTTGTTAGAAATCGTAGCGCTGTCAAGTACAACCCATACCTAGGCATGCCTGAGAGCTGCATGCAGGGTATAACATTAGTCAAGGAGACTTTTCAAATCAGATTCAAACGTCTCCTTTGAGTGATTTGGTCTCGGAAGTGTCGGCGTAAGGCACGATATCTGCGACATTCTGCGATATTCTACTTTATTTGTTTATGGTAGTTGAACAGAAGTTGAGACAATGCATTATTTCATTGAAATTCTTTTCTCATAGAAACACATGTGAAGAAAGGATAGTATAAGGAAGTGCACGGAAACATATGGTTAAATGTAGAAGCCCAGTCCTTGTCGTCAAACTGCAGTTTGCTTTTCTGGAATCATCTGTACATGATTCTGGCCAGTTGGTTTTATTCTTGACTCTCAGGAAGTTGCCATTTCTATGTCAGCATACCGTAGCCGCTATTCGCATCGACAACTTATCAGCGATGGGCGCAGAGCGTCTCATAAACATACTCTGCACCTATGGCACGTACTATCTGGGTGTCTCACTTACGCGGAAACAACGTATCTTCACATACACAATGCAGCTCTAAGAGTGCTTTCCTTCCATTTTTTTGACTCATGGTGTTGGCAACGACACTGTTCTGCCAAATCAGAGTGTCTAGCGCACCTGGAAAACCTGGAATGCCTGGAAAACTCAGAGAAAAAGTGTATTGTGGAAAAAACCTGGAATACTCAGGGAATTCTTCATTATATCTGGAATTTTTATATTACCCGTGCGCTTATGTTATTTTTGAGTTCCAAGTTTCAATATGTACTAACATAAGTTGTTTACTAAACGAAACGTCGCACGCTTTGTGCGCCGCCGTCCCCAATTCGATTTGTTTTGATTTCCTCTTTGCGTGGTTCCTTTCCACGAAGTGCAGTGTTCACGTATCATACAAGTTCATCAGAGATGTTGCAATCAAAGGTCCTTAGAGAGAATCAGAGGTTCCTGGCGTAGACTTCGACAACCTGGTAGGAAAGAGAGGGGACCTACGCGCCGAGTTCATGGGACAAATAATTTTAGAACTATTATTTGTCCAATGAACTTCGCACGTTGCTCCCCTTCCTTTCCTACTAGGATGGCTGGGTCCGCGAAACCCCATATTCTATAGAGACCTTCAATTTAGCTAATTCGCGGTTTCTTGCGATGATTACGGTTTAATTTAGGATTTTTCAACAGCTTGAAAAAGAATTTGTTTGACTTATTGGGTTTACGTTATATATAAATATTTTTGTTTTAAATGAGATACATAAACAAGGTAAGGGAATCCTAATGTTATTTCCTTATATAGAGTAATTTGAATTTTGTATTTTTGATTTTTTTAAATGTAAAATATATATTAAATTTCCAAATAAATGTCTAAATTTTTTCATCTTGAATCTATGAAAAAAATGTACCAATAGCGTAACACAATACATTAAAGTTCAATAAAAAAATCAATCAGTAATTTTTTTTTCTACAGGGTGTCCCTGCATTCAAAATACATTTTTATATTCTTGGATTCCAAGAAAAAAATTAGGTCACAAATAATAAAAAAGTTTTTCTGCAGATTCAATAATTATCAAGTTATTAACAATAAAGATTAATCAATCAGAATCACGCGTTAGATGTCCGAGAGTGTGTGCATAAACAAATACAGTTTGCAGAGTTTTTAATTCATTTACTTCTGCAGTAGGTCGTGAGTGACTGGTGCAGTTCCACTCTTTAGCGATATATTAAAATTGAAAAAATGATCTTTCCCCAAAACGTTCGATTATGTAGCAGTACAAAAGGGGTTGAGATATTAAAATTTTGCAGAATTTTCTCGAATTCTTTTAGAATTCTCTTGAAACCTGTGAAATTCATTCAAATTCTGCTGGAGGCTCGTGGATACTGCTGAATTCTGTAGGAGTCTCTCAAATTCTGGAAGTTTTTCAAAAACCTGTAGAGTTATTTAGGATTCTCGTGGAATTTGCACGAAATCTGTGAAATTCTTTCGAATTCTATGAGCGGCATTTATTAAATTCCAGGAGATTTCAAAAAAACCTTAGAATCCTTTTGGATTCTTTTGGAATTCACTAGAAATTTGTGAAATTCTCTTGGACTCTAAAAAAGGCTCGTGAATGCTCGTCAATCTTCTAGAATTCTTCAGAAATATATGTCATTCTCTGAAATACCGTAGAAGACTTGTGAATACTTTTTAACCCTGGACAAGCCCCTTAAGCTGCAGAGAATTTTCCGGAGTCTATGAAATTCCCATGAACTCTTGTGAAATTCTCAAAAAATTTGTGGAATTATCCTCAAGTCTGTGAAAAGCACGTGAATACTATTGAATTCTATGTAAGTATCTTAAATTCTAGTAGTTTTGCAAAAATCTTAAAAATTATTTTGAAATCCTGTAGACTTCTTCAGAAATTTGTGAAATGCTCTTGAACCCTGTAAGAGGCTCGTCAATACTGTTGAATTTGCAGAAGTCCCTCCAGTTTCAGCACGTTGTTAGGAAATTTTGGAATCCCCTTGATTTTATGTAGAAGTCCTCAATCCTCTCAATTTATGTAAAACACTCGTTAATTCTTTAGAATTATGTAGAAGTCCCTTTGCTTTCCAAAAATCTACGAAATGCTATAAAGAAATAGGAGAAACTTGTGCGGATAGTATTCATAGCTTCCTAGAGAATTCGGGAAGATTCTACATATTTCAACGAAATTCGACAATAACTGAAATGGAATTCCAGAAGAGCACAAAATTCTACAGATCTTAAAAGGATTCCCAGGATTGCGGATAATTTCACATATTCCTGGAGAATTTTACAAGGACTTGAAAGAATTCTGCGAAATTTGGATTTCACAGATTTCAATAGAATTCCTTGAGAATTAAAGAAGATCGCAAAGATTTAAAGAAAGTTCTCAACAGTTAAAGAGATTTCCTCCAGCCTTTCATAGTATTCACGAGTCTTCTTCAAGACTTTACAGAACTTCAGGAAAATTAACTAGAATTCTACATATTTCTAGACAATTATAAAAGAGCACGAGGAAATACCACAGATTTTCAGGAAAAGATGAGAGTAGACTAGATCATTTATGGATAAGCATTTTGGAACTTCAAGGGATAGCTAAGTATCCAAATCTGTTTCCTCTAATTAAAATTTTCGTGATGCTTTCTCGCGGTAATTCTGCCCTTGAAAGAGTATTTTCTGTTAACAAAGAATTTCTTGTAGAAAATCAATCCCATCAATCCCTTAAAGGTCAGCGTTTGATTTATGATACTAAAAAGTTGATTCAATGTGTTAGAAATTCTCTTTCGTGGTGCAGAAGGATCATTGAATGAAGCTAGAAGAAATTCTGAAAAAACAGAAGAAAATACAAGAAATAAGAAAAGAAGAGAAATCGAAGTACAAGAGTTGGAAATCAGAAAGGAAAAAATTATGGATGATGCTCTAAAACACATAGCAAATGTTGAGAAAGAAATTTTATATTTGAAATCTTACTTAGTTCCATGTTTTAATGCTTGACTTCTCCCAGATCGCGTAAACATATTTTTATTATTTATATCTTGGTTCATGTTTATTGTTGATTTGGAATCCATTAATAAGCTATATTCATATGCCAAATGAATAATAATCATTTTTACTGAACCGTGTATCGTCTCGAACACGGAACACCTGGAATTTTGTTCAAAAGGCTCTGGAAAACTCAGGGAATCCTTTAGAACAAATCGCTAGGCACCCTGCACATGCTCGAAGGAAAAGGCAGCCTCTTTTAAAAATCAAGAAATGCCGAATTTACTAGAAAAACATGTTCTCAACGACTGTCCATATTGTACACATGAGGCATTACAACGTACTCTTCAACAGAGAGGAACGAACTATGTTCGTGATCTTATTTTTGGCTCCGCTCGACAGCAGCATCTGAGTCAAGAAGAATGAAAATAGAAAGAGGTATTAATACCGTTAAAGGAAGCTGTGGCAGCTCTTCCCAAAACACTCTGATACAATCATTGTCATGGTCATCGCTGCCCTCGGAGGTGCAAAGCCATCACTTGTTCGTAACCTTTTTGTCATACCCTCGTGCCAGAAACATTCAAAGGTACTTGCGAAATGGATGCAGATAGCCCCCGTTCTTGAACCGCTCTACGTCTTAAAACCAGCGGGGTTTATGCCGTCTCTGTGTTATCTGTGTTTCCCTATTCCTGATTCTGCACAGATCTCAAACTTCCAAATTAATTTTCAGTTCTTCAAGTTTCGTGGCTTCTAGGAAACTTAATTGCACTTGCAGTTTGCAAGAAATGTAAGCGACTGCCACATTAATAGCATGCAGCCTATTGTCGGATACGTTTGTCAATTCATTTTAGATTTTGTATTTATGATGGAAAAGAACTTGGGCTAGATTGCCTTTGAAACAACAAGAGAATACATGTGCATCACAGCGATAGATTTGGGAAGGTATGTGTATGCATGTATATGCATTTATTTTTCTCTCTTTTACAAGCTCAAGGGCCTTCGTTCTCTCCACAAATAATTACATGAGTGCATTTCATTCTTACTCAACTACATATCTTGAAACCGAGATGCAGGGCATCTGTTTCCTCTTTCTATCTTCTCTTTTCACATTTTTTGACTTTTTACGTTACTATTCTAGTTTATTTTACCATCTAGACACACAAAAATAGTAAACTCTTGGCCTTATTTCGCTTCTAATCTCTGGCTTCCCCACAGTTCTTCCAGTCTTTGCATCCATCCTACTCCCTGCCTTCTTCCATCCCGAATCCCTCTCATACGATCATTCACACTTCTGCCTTCCTCTTCCAATTTGTAACCCATTTTTAGTCGCATCATTTTATTCCAGTATACTAAACAGTGACGAACTCAACTGACAACCTCGCCTCTTCCCTCTTCCTGTCCAGAATTCCTCTTCCTTCTTATTTCCTATTCTTACGTTGACGTTAGTCCCTATATAAATTTCTTCTATTCCCTCTACTCTGAAGTCCACGAACAATGCTGTTAGTTTTCCTCTTTCCTGGCCCAAATTCCTATTGACTAGATAGTTTGGGGCGTAAATGTTATCAGTTGTTGCCATTACTTCTCTAAAGCCCGTCTGGTTCTGTGGAATACTTCTTTTTTCGTCTTTCTGTCTTCATAACCAGTCCCTAAGAACTCCTGCATAGATCCTTATTCCATCCCCTTGTGGTGCTTTATTGCTGTCTAGTCTTTTAACATGCTCTTTACATGCCTTTCATGCTTCCTTCCTTATCCTTTTTTTTACTCTCGAGCAATCCTTCAAAGTACTCAGTCTATTCACTCATTTCTATCTTATCATTCACACAATTCATCAATCGCATGTATCGAGCACGACAATTAACACTCAGCTGTTTGTCAAAACAAATAAAACACGTGTGTCGATTAATTTGAAAACCCCACGATAGCTGCTGATAACTTTTTCTCATATATTTATGCCGCTGGAGCTTAAAAATGATGAAACAGTTATGCATCGAAATTACTTCTTGAGTTTTCTTCTATATCAGCGAATAATATCCATATTATCTAAAAATATTTTTCATACATAAAATTTTTGGATAATTACACGCGAAAATAAAACTCTCTGTTCCTGAATTAAGTCCAGATGATTTGAGGAAAGCAAACGTTAACTCATGTGACA
>WSXT02206471.1:0-18184 GCA_011762715.2 Neuroterus valhalla
CGATTATGTCCAAAATCTCTTTGTCCAATAGCTGCTTTGGGGGGCCATCTTCGGGATTCGGGTCTTTCTCCCCTGTGGAAAGACAGTTCTGTGTCATATTGCTAAAGAAATTTTTGCGACTTCTGAGGGTCGGGAAAAATTACATCATATGTGAGGAAAAAACCCCCTGCTAAAAAGAAGACATCGACTATAAAAGTCGGCATTTGGACATCGACTATGAGAAAACCAGAAAAGATACATCGACTGTAAAAAGTCGGAATTAGAACATCGACTGTAAAAGTCGGAATCAGTTCATCGACTGTGAAAGTCGGAAAAAAGAAGAATATTGACTGTAGAAGTCAGGTTTGATACATCGACTGTCAAGGTCGGAATTACTGTAAAAGTCGGAATTAGATTAACATCGACTATTGAAGTCGGGATCAGGACATTGCCTGTAAGTCATAAATGGGAAAAAACATCGACTACAAAAACTGGAATTGAGAATCAATCGCAAGGAACCCCAGTTAGGCCCACGGTTGGGAGCATCCAAATTAGAGCATCGACTATCAAAGTCGGATTCGAAAAAACCCTTGACCATAAAGTCGGAAATGATGCTTCAATTATAGAAGACGGGACCTATGCAATATAAATAGCTATAATAGCTAAATAGCAGTTGGTAAAAAGGAAAGCTTGTCAACTGGTATGAATTGCAAACTATCAATCGATAAAGTAGGTAATCTCCTAGCGACTGTCGATAACTCGATATACATCGCAGCTGATCGTAGTCACACTCTGCTGGTTAGCAGTAATTTGCAAACGCCCAAATTGATTTTTAAACTCACCTGATTCCGATCTCCGCGGTGTATGAGATCTACTTGAAGATCTTCCATTGTTTGAGGATCTGCTGTGGAGGCGAGAAGATCCAGATGTGGATCTGGACGATCTCGATGATCCCGATGTATGTCTGCTATTTCTGCTTGAAGATCCCGATGATGAGACCCGAGGCATTCTTCTTCGACGATGTGAACGAGATCTTGTTCTACGACGTCTCCTGGAAGCACTCCTTGAGCGACTCCTGTTCTTGGAGCAGTCTTTCTTCCCGCACGAACATGGCGGCCGTGGATTTCTAGAGCGTCGATATCCACGTTTCTTTTTTGGCTTCTTCCTAACCAATTGCTGCAGCTCTTGAATTTGCTTCTGTAGCTCGGCAATCTGCTGTTCCGATTTCCCCATTTTCTATTCACGAAACTGAATAAATATTCAATACGAAACGAAAAACTACACTGTCACTCTGTGCCGTGTGGCTACCGCGCACAACGAATCGTTTATGAGGCCATGAACACGAAACACGAGAGAGAGAGGAAACTAGAGGTTTTTTCTCTCTGTTATAACTCTGAAGGTTGTGGCGCATCGCGAAGCGAAGAGGTACTACGTACGTAATCATCGAAGAACGAGGCTAAGTATAATTATGAATCTTCAACAAACAAAAAAAATGAATTTTCGAATTCGACGTTCGAATAATTTAGAGCTGAACAATTCATTTACTAGGTGTCAAAATTAAACTATTTTACGACTGCGCTTTGAAAATTCTAATTTCAAACTAGAATTACAAACGTTCTAAATACCATAGAAATTTTCATCAGATATCTATTGTATCATATTTAATATCAAGTGGCATTGGAGCTGATCGAATAGATTTTCTTAACCTGAAAAACAAGATTTATGCATAAAACAAATTCACCGTCATTTTCACTGTGTACAATAAAGCATTTTAAATATCAAAACTTGAAAGTGTAATCATTTGAAAAACGTTTAAAACGATACGATTTCTAATTGAAAGCTTCAAGACTTATTGAATTGAATCTTAAAGCGCTTAAAGGTGAAAAAAAAATCCAAACTTTGGTTAAAACCGAAGTATTTTCAAATTAAGATCTTAAAAATAAGTGATCATAATTAATAACTTGAAAATTAATGATGCCACAAGACAGAAAACACGCGGAAATCGAGCAGCAACACATGAGCTTCCGTGTGGACAAAGTAAATGAACGAATGGATGAATAGCAGATTATTGAAGTAATTAATCATCGTAAGATTGATCAATTTACCTAACTACCTTCGGACTTGACCCCTAGTTTCGAAGACGCGTACTCTTTCGCTACTTTCAAGGCTTCATTCAGACCGGATACGTTTGATCCAGAGGCTTGAGCAGATTCTGGTTTTCCACCTCCTTTTCCCTTCATAATAGTCGTTATGGCTTGCACCCATTCGTTTGCTTTCAGTCCTTTAGCTATGGCACTCTAAAAGAATCGTATTTAATATTATTAACTAAAGTAGATACATAGTTTTTTACATTCTCATGCTGAATGAGAAGGGATTGCTTTCATGTGAAAATTGACTTTCACGGATTTAATGAAATCTCCACGTTTTGAGACCCCCTGAGTCAGAAGAAATGGTTTTTACGAAGGTGTCTGTCTGTCTGTAGTCTGTAATCTCTATACTCAATAACTTTCGAAAGAATTATCGAATTGGATTGCCCTTTGGCAAACATTTTGAAGGACCAAAAAGACAGGTCGAATTCGTTAACCAGCTATTTTGGATGAAAAATCAAAGAGGGGGAGCATTTTGAACATTTTTTTGGACTTCTTTTCCAAGACTCGAAAATTGTAAGGACAATTTCTCGTAGAACGTAAAAAGTGAAACAATTTATCCTAATACTTTTTTTCGATAAAAACAAAATTCTCAGAGTTATGGTATTTTCAAAATTGAAAAATATAAAACAGAATGAGAATTTTCAGCCACATAACGCAAGATTGAAAAGAAATTCAGGGAGAAAAAATGTTTCTTCTTTAGAGCCCTCCAAGATCGTGAACAAAACTTTTTGAATTTTCTCAAAAAATCGAAAATTCCATTTTTTATCGCACAAAAAATAATGAAAAATAATCTGTGAACTCGATAAATTTTGAAAGAATGATCATATTCGATCGTACTTTGGCACCCATTCTGAGGGACCAAAAAGACAAGTCGAGTTCGTTAACTAGCTATTTCGGATAAAAAATTGAAGAGGCATTTTAAAAATTTTTTAAAATTTTTTTTGGCCAAGACTCAGAAATTCTAAGAACGGTTTCTTGTATCACCTAAAAAGTGAAACAAATTATCCTCATGATTTTTTTTTTTTTTGATAGAAACAAAATATTTAGAGTTGTGACATTTTCAAAATTCGAAAATATAAATGAAAATGAGAATTTTCACGCAAACACCGCAAGATATGAAAAAGAGTTTGAAGAAAAAAATATTTCTTTTCGGGAGCCTCCAGGATGATCTTTACAACTTTTCGAGTTTTCTAAAAAAATTGAAGATTCAAATTTTGGTCGCATAAAAAATAATGAAAAAAAATCTGCCCGCCGCGTGGGCACATTCTCATCTCGCGTTTCGCGCTCGGCCTTTTTACCTCCCTACAGTTGTATATAAAGCTTGTGAAACTGAAAAGCGAAATGTCGTCTACTTTAATTTGATGAGTCTGAATTCTCTTTTGTTAAAGCTTCTCCAGCTTTAACGAATACATTCTCATCGCGTGTCTTGTGCTGCGCACTCGATCAAAGTTTGTCCAAAGCGGTAGAGAAGTTTTGTTGCCTAATGTTGTTCACATGTGTAGTTTCTCTAGAAATTCAATTGTTTATTTTTAATTTTAATTGTTACGATTGAAACAAAAACTACGCGTCCAATGGGAAAAATTAAAACGAATTTACATATATTTTTCGGGTGACCAACTTTTCTCTATCAATCTTCTGTGTTAAAATTTTATTATTTCATTTTTATAGTTATTTTTCCTGATTGAAATGAAAACTACTTATCCTCTTAAAGACGTTGATACCACATTTAAAGATACTTTCCTGGTAAAGAACTTGTATCTATTTGATTTTTCTTAAGCTTGTGTCAATAGTCAAAAAGTTAATTTTTTTATTGCATTCTTATCAGAGAAGGTATTAGATTTGTTTTTATATGCTTTTTTATAAATGAAGCAAAAACTACTTGTCCTGTCAAAAAGTCACTTTTACTAACTTTGTAGATCTTTTTTTGGTGCACAAGTTCAGTTAATTTATATTTTCCCATACCTCGCATAGTTTGGCCAAAAAATGAATCTTTCTATTTTTCATTATTTTTTGTGCGACCAAAATTTGAATTTTCGATTTCTTAGAAATTCGTAAAATTATAAAGATCATCCTGGAGGGCTCCCAGAAAGGAACATTTTTCTCTTCAAACTTTTTTTCATATCTTGCGTTGTTTGGCTAAAAATCTCATTTTCGTTTATATTTGACAATTTTGAACATGCCACAACTCCGACGAATTCGACTTGTCTTTTTGGTCCTTCGAAATGGGTGCAAAAGCACGATCGAATATGATCATTCTTTCGAAAGTTATCGAGTTCACAGATTATTTTTCATCATTTTTTGTGCGATAAAAATTGAAATTTTCAATTTTTTGAGAAAATTCAAAAAGCTGTATTCAAGATATTGTAGGTCTCTTAAGAAGAAACATCTATGACTTTCTTTTCAATCTTGCGTTGTTTGACTAAAAATTCTCATGTTCTTCTATATTCTCGAGTTTTGAGAATACCATAACTTTGATAATTTTGTTTTTATAAAAAAAAATGATTGGGATAAATTGTTTCACTTTTTACGCGCTACAAGAAATTGTACTTACAATTTTTGAGCCTTGGAAAAAAAAGTCCAAAAGTTTTCCTCTTTGATTTTTCATCCAAAATATCTGGTTAACGAACTTGACCTGTCTCTTTGGTCCCTCAAAATGTGTGCCAATCCGATTAGTCTTTCAGAAGTCATGGAGTATAAAGACACCAACGACGACAACAGACAGACAGACACCAACGAAAAAACTACTTTTTCGTAAACAGAAGGTCTTAAAACGTGGAAATTTCATGAATTCCGCGAAAGTCGATTCTGATATAAAACCAATACCTTCTTATTATGATGAGAATGTAAATAGAAAGATTCATTTTTTGGTTAAACTATGCGAGGTACGGGAAAATCTAAATGAACTAAAATTGTGCACCAAAAAAAGATCTATAAATTTGGTAAAAATAACTTTTGGATGGGACAAGTAGTTTCTGAATAAAAATGGAGAATCTGAAATTGAGACCCCCTGAGTCAGAAAAAATGGTTCTTACGAATGTGTCTGTCCGTCCGTCTGTATGTGTCTGTGATCTGTAGACTCGATAACTTTCAAAAGAATGATCATATTGGATTGTGCTTTGACACAATTTTTCAAGGCCGCAAAAGGAAGGACGAGCACGTTAACCAGCCATTTTTGACCAATGGTTTTGGTTTTATCCATCAAGATCGCTTTTTGAAAAATCAAAAATGCATGTTTTCGCTCAAACTATGCAAGATGCAATAAAATTATTCATCTTAAAAAGACCTATAAATTTTATATATATCATTTTTTTCATAAGATGCATAGTTTTTGTTTGAATCGTGAAAATGTTACCAAAAATGAAAAATTCAATTTTTGAGCAAAACTATGTGAGATATGAAAAAAATGAAAAGTACGAAAATTGTTCAACCTTAACAAAATCTACAAAAAACCTCTTTGACTATTTTCCGATAAGACGAATAGTTTCCGTTTTAATCGTGATGAAAAATTCAATTTGCTAGATAAACTATGCGAGATGTAAGTATCAGAGGCGAGTATTGTAATGAGAATGTGTTCCTTTAGACCAGTAATGCCTTGAGTAAGCTTAATATAAAAAAAAATTCCATCAAAAATGAAAAAAAAAAATTCAATAATCTCCATAGAAGTAGAGGTTTTCAGCAGTTTTGCAATATTTGCAACTCCGTGTATGCTGTAAACACTGTAAACTGTAAACTGAATTAAGTACGTATGAAGTCGAACGCGAAGCGCGAGGTGAAAAACATACCGCGCGCGTGGCGCGAGATGAATACATTATCGAGCGCGAAGCGCGAGATTCGAATGACGCGCGCCCTAGGCGCGCTCCAACTTGCAAGCGAAGCGAGCCGCGCGTGTAGCGCTCCATCAGAATGTGCCCGGCAGCGGGCAAATTTTTTCATTTGGAACTTCATTCTTCGGATCTCAAGGTTCTATAAGTCAAATTTATGAATGAGGCACGTTTGGAGAATTTACCTCTCATAAATGAAAGTAATTAACAAACACTAAATAACTTACTTTGGGAACAGCACTGAGAGCAAATATTTTGCTCTTATCAGGATCCACACTCAAGAACAAAGCACTAGTTTCTGGAGACAAGGTTTTGACTTTCTTCAAAGCAGAATCTAAAGCTTTCGTATTATCATAGGCTTGCAGAACTTCGACCACAGCAGGAATACCAATGTTAGCCTCTACGAGTTTCTGAACAGCTTCTACCACTGAAGTAGCAACCGCTGCTTTCTCTGCACGCTCTTTGTCATCCAAAGCTTTTTTCAGCGACTTCAACATTTCGCGCATCTCATCCTATATTGGAAAAAACACAATTTACATAATTATAATGATTATATTTCAGGAATAAAAATTGTGCATGTGGAAACTACGCGCGTCTGAAGTGAAACTTCAGCAACGACGAAACGATACAAACTTTACACTGCTGTGCTAAATGATTTTATTTCGTTCAGTTACACGACTGCCCTGCGATATACCTGAGGAAGAGAGAGAATCAAGAGAGTCCGACGGAATGCGTAGCAGAAAGTCCTTTCAAGAAGAGCGACAGAATGCGAAGGTCACCGGCAGGAAGCGAAGGGCAGTTGAACGGTGATACCCTGGGTATCTTGATATTGGAAATCAAGGGGCTGAGGCAGGAAATAAGGGCTATGAGGGAGAATGGGAGGATTAGGGAAGAGAAATGAGAAGAAAGATATGAAAGAGCTGAGGGAGAAAGTAGAGAGATTAGAGGCAGTGGAAGTGTCTGCAAGGAAGGAAAAAGAAGATGAGATGAAACAGGTGAAAGAGGATATTAGAGTGTGGAAGGAAAGGACAGACAAAAGATTTGAGGAGGTAGAGGCTAGGTTCGCTATGGAAGATGGTGGCAGGGTGGAGGGAGAGCAAAAAGGTATCTGGGACAAGGTTGAGAACATAATAGAAGAAAAAGTGGCAGAATGTAGGAACCAGGAGCACGAGGCAGCTGCGAGGGAAAGGATAAGGGCAATGGAGTTGAGAATGGAGAGGAGAGAAACAGACGATAGAAAGAATGACATCGTGATGAGGGGGCTGAGGGTAAGGATTAGGGAAGAACGGAAAGGAGTAATAGCGCTGCTGCAAAGCATAGGGGAGTGTCAGGGCAAGGTGGTTGAAGTGATACATGAGGGGAAAAAGGGAAATGAAGTAGCTTTGGTGGAGTTGGAGAGCTGGAAAGATAAGCTGGCGGTGATGCGAAGTAAAAGTAGGATAACAGATAAGAAGGTCTATGTCGATCACGATCTGACGTGTGAAGAGAGGGACATTCAAAGAATGCTGAATGACAGAGCTAGAAAAAAGAGGAGTGAAGGGAGAGCAGCAAAGGTAGGATACAATAAAATAAAAGTGGAGGAAACAAGGACTTTTGGAGGTTTGTGCAGGGATTTGATGTGGTGGGGCTGGTAGAAATGTGGGTAGAGGGCAAGCAGTGGGGTAAAATAGAACCGAGGCTACCAAAGGGATTTAGGTGAAGGCTCCGGAAGGCGATAAGAAAAAAGAAAAAAAGGTAGGGCTAGTGGGGGAATCATAACAGGGGTCAGAGAGGGTTTCGAAGAAGGAATGCATGGGGGCGAGGGTCAGGGGGTGCAAATGAGGTCCCTAAAGATAGAAGGAATGACGTGCAAGTTTGTGACCGTGTATAATAGGGATGGGATTGACGAGATATGGGAGTATCTATAAGTGAAGGTGACAGGGTGTGTGCAAAAGAAAAGATTTAGAAAGGAGAATAAGGGAATGGCGAAACCGTGTCAGGATAGGGAATGTAAAAAGATGAAGAGAAGGGTGAAAAGGAAGTACAAGAAGTGGAATGATGGAACCGTGAAGGGAGTATGAAGAGATAAGGAAGGAGTTTAGGTTGTTGTGTAAAAGAAAAGAGCAGGGAAGAGAAAAGAGCTGGAAGAGGAGTATCAAGACCGAGGCGGACGTGTGGAAGATAATAAATAGGTTCAGAAAGCGCAGGGAGGGGATGAGTGAGAAGATCTGAAGTGAGGAATGGAGGGAGTTCTTCAAAAGATTATTTCAGGGCTCAGACGAACGGAAGAGAGATGAGGGAAGTAAAAGAACGAGAGAAGGGGGGGGGGTCAGAGTTAAGTGACGTGGAGATAGAGTCACAAATGAGAAAATTAGGAGGGTCAAAGGAAGCAGGCTTGGACGGGGTGCAGAACGAAGCGTGGATTTTTAGCACACCAGCTGTTAGGGACAGGCTAAAAGAAGTAGTTAAGAAAGTTTGGAGGGGTGAGGGATTTCCAAGAGAAGGGCGGGAGGGGCTGATAGTTCCACTGCATAGGAAGGGAAACAGGGATAGGCAGGATAATTATAGGAGAATCACATTGATGAACACGGCGTACAAAGTGTACGCAATGGTATAAGCGAAGAGGCTCCGGAATGATGTTGAGGGGAAAGGCATATTGCCGGAGACTCAGGCAGGATTCAGAGCAGGTAGGGGCACTATAGACAATATTTATATTTTGCAGTACGTGGTGGATAGAGAAATAGTAAAGAAGGGGTCAAAAGTGTACGTGTTTTTCGTAGATTTAAAAGGTGCTCCCATCGGTGGATCGCGGGAGGTTATGGGTGACGATATAGGAGAGGGGAGTAGAGGAAGGTCTGATCCAAAGGGTAAGAGAGGTGACACGATTTTGGAGGGTTTCTGGATGGATAGAGGATTGAGGCAAGGATGTCCACTTAGCCCAAGGCTTTTCGCGATCTTGATCGCTGACATGGAGAGGAAGCTAGAGGAAGGAGTAGTTGGGGGAGTGAGGGTAGGAGGGGTTGGAATTTGGTCACTTACGTATGCAGATGACATAGCATTGCTGGCAAAAAGTGAGGAAGCATCGAAAGAGATGATGAAGAGGATGAGAAGGTACCTGGATAGGAGTCGGTTAGAGTTAAATGCAGAAAAGTGCAAGGTTATAATTTTCAGGAGAGGAGGTGGAAGAGATAAGAGAGGGCATTGGAAATGGAAAGGGACGGTGGTGCAGGAGGTGAAAGAGTTCGCGTACCTGGGGTTCCTATTTAGGAGGGATGGAGGAGTGAATGGACATATAAAGGAGAGGGTAAGGAGAGCAAATGTTGTGATAAGGCAGGCGTAGGAACTGGGAAAGAGGTTATGAGCGTGCTACTACTGTATTGAGTAGAGGTGTGGGGGTGGAAGGAAAGCGAGGAGGTAAATAGGGTTCAGGAAAGGTATATCAGATGAACACTAGGGTTGGATAGAAGTACACCTAGTTGTGTTGTGAGAAGGGAGACAGGAAAAATGAGTTTGGGGATTTTTACAGGTAGCCGGCTGTGTAAGTTGGTGGGAGAAGGAGAACAAGAGAAGAGAGGGAAAGATGGAAGATGAGAGAGAAAGGTATTTCCGAAAAAAAACTTCTTCCTCGTGCGAAGAAGGCACGAGGAGGGAAAAAAAGTGTATGAAGAAAGGAGAGAGAGGAAGCCAGGAAGTAATAGCGAGGATGAGATGTGGAAGCATGAAGGGCGCTAACAAGTTCTGGCTTCCATAGGAGAAGAGGACGTGCGAGTTGTGTGGAAAGGGGTATGCAAAGGTGGAATACTGGTTGGGAGAATGCGAGGAGTTAGAGAGGAGTGGAATTAGTATGGAATTAATACTGCATGAAAAAGGGGAAAAGGGGGAGAAAAGGGCGAATGCATGGGCGAAGAAGGTGTTGGGCAAGATGGAGGAGAAGAGAAGGAAGAAGGAGGAATGGAGATAGCTGTGTAAGAAGGAGAAGAAATAGATGTAAGATGTAAGGTATGGATGGATGATAGTGTATAAAGTAAGGACGGATATCAGAGTTAAGTATTTGATGTAACAAATTTTGTAAAAAATGGTGGTGTAAGCAAGTCAATTTTTCAAGGCCAATAGACTTCCAATTTACATGCCTTCTCCTATACGTATTTTATTCTTAGAGACCACGCGAGTGTTAAGTGAATCTTGTAACTGAAAAAATAAGAGAATGAGAAGGAAAAGTTGAATTTGGGACAGTCGCGTAGATGAATGAAGTAAAATCTTTTAGAACAGTGTTAAAAGTTTGCATTGTTCCGTCGTTGCTGAAGTTTTACTTCAGACGCGCGTTCTTTCCACATGCATATTTGTTTCATAAATTATTGCAATAATAACTTCTAATATCACTTCCATATTGTAGACTTGAGAATCTTTCTCCTATTTTACTATTTATGTAGATCCTTTTCAAGATTATTCTTTTTTCCTCTATTTTCAAGAAACTTCCCTTTTTATTTTCATTCAAGTTTTTCAGTTTTCCCTGTTAACTTTAAGTAACATATTTATATTTGTCGCAAAACACAAATATTTATTTTTATTCATGACGTTCACGAAGGTCAAAAAATAATTATTCTCAACCACAAATGGAACACTAAAATTTTTAGTTTAAAAAACCAATTTCAAACCAAGCATAAGAGTTTTATGCTAGAACAAGGAATCTTCAACCGAAGAAGTTGAGTTTTCAAACAGATAAATTAACTCTTGCTGGAGAAAGATAAATTTTCAACGAAAATTTGAATGCTCAAATTTTGGAATTGGAGAAGATGGATGTTAAACTGGACAAATGAATGTTTAACTAAAACTATTGAATTCTCAAAAGTTAAATTTCCAGTTTAAAAAAATTATTTATAACAACGAAAAAACAAGTTTCAACAAACAAACAAAAAACTAACTTTCAAACAAATTATCACATTTTTACACAAAACGATAAAGAATCAAATGAAATTTCAAATATTTAATTGAAGTAGTTAAATTTTGAACCAAAAAGACGAATTTTGAACTGAAATGATGACTCTCTAACTAGAATAGTTCAATTTTTGCCAAAAAATACGATTTTCCAACGAATGGGTTAAAATTTGAACTATGAACATAACAATTTTCAAACCAAAATGGAATAGTGACATTTTTGACTTGAAAAATTAATTTTGAACCAAACATAAGTGTGTTTATCTAGATGAATGTTCGACTAAAATGAAAATTGTTTGACTGTATAACTTGATTTGTTACCCGTAAAGAAGAATTTATTAAGAAGAATATTAACTACCAAAGAAGAAGATAATTTTCTACCAGAAAATTAACTTCTCGAAAAAATTTGTGAAGTTTCAACAAAATGATTGAATTTCCAATTAAAAAAGACGAATTCTCACCGAATTTTCGAATTTTGAACTAGAAAAGATCAATTTTCCACTCAAAATGAAACAGTTAAATTTTCAGTTGAAGAAATCGATTTTCAGTAAAACAGATGGATTTTCAGAAATAATGATGAATCTTCAAATGAATATATGTATTTTAAGCAGATGAATTTTTGACCATAAAGAATAATTTTCTTTAAAAAAGGCAAATTTTTCACGAAGTACATACATTCTCGAAGAAATAGTTTAATATTTTCAAATTCAAAAATCGATGTTCAACTAAATACCTGTATTTTACCAAAAAAAGATGAATGGATTTTTAACAATGTATTTATAGTTTCAACCAGAGGTAGATTTCAAATCGAAATATTGCAACTTTAACAAGAAAAAATTAATTTTACACAAACAAGTTTAAATTTTAAACAAGTAGTTGATTTTTCAACGCAAGAAGAATGAATTTGCAATGAACAATGTAAAGAAGTTTTCTATCATAATTCAGAAATATTTCTTCTTCGGGATACTACTTCATCTCTAAAGACTGCCTGAAGTACTTTCTTCACTTAAAATTAAGAAAAGGGGACTTTAAAATTGTACCGTCTGCAGCCGGATTTTTATCTGGAACACTCGCATTAGCCCAAAGATTTGGTCAGGGGAGTGGAAAACTTCAGAAAACCAAAACTCCCGAGCGCAGTCAATTACCAACAGACGAGTTCGGATGTAGAAATTCGATAGCGTCGAATGCCTACAATCATCCTCGACGTCAAATCTTTCGCTCGAAGTAGTTAAACATAGTGAAAAGACGACTAATTGTAAGCTGAAATCCCCAACGGTCACCAATCCGAGCACTGACCGTTCTCTCGTCTTAGCTTAACACTTGAGACCTCGGAGAGTCAAGAATCACAACCCAGCAACTGCCGTCGGTCTACTTTCGCTATTTTTGCCCTAGTTTTTTGTTCTTAAGAAGTTCAATTTCAGATTTTTTATAACTGTTTGATTAAAATTGTTATTATTCTTTAAAAATGCAACTAACTTTGCATTAATTTTAAAATATTTGAGACAAATATATTTCTTAGGCAGAAGATTGATCTCTTCCGTAGCAAATTTGACTGTTGTGTGTTGACTGTATAATCAGGCGAAAACCTAATCTTTTTTATAAAAAAATTTGTTATCGGTTGAGGATTTGCCTAATTGGTTGTATGATGAACTCTTTATTTTGGAAAATCTATTTTTTGCTACAGATTCATTATTCTAGTTAAAAATCCATGAGTTGGGAATTACATTTTTTTGCGAAAAAAATATTTAGTTCACAATGTTACTATTTTTTTGAAAATCAACATATTTGATAAAAAAATTGATGTTTTTGATTGAGAAATCAAATTTTTCATTCGAATTCGTATTTTTTCCAGAACTTGGTGGAAAATTCATCTTTGTACTTTGAAATCATGTTTCTGGTTAGGGATTGAACCGTTTTGTTGAAAACTTATCTTTTCTTGTTTAAAATGTATCTTTTCTAGTTTAAAATTAATCTTCTCTAGTTAAGAATAATCTTCCTTGTTGAATATCGATCTATGTTCTATTAAGTATTGAACTCTTTGTTAGAAATTCTTTTTTCCTTTAATTCAACTGGTTAAAAATACGTTTTTTTTATTGTTTGCAAAGTAATTTTTTTTGAGTAATCTGAGAACTCTATTTTTGATAGAAATTTTTTTCCCACTTGAAAATTTTTCTTCGTAAGTCAAAAATTTAGACACTCTGTTAAAAATTCAATTATTCTAAAGGAAGTTCAAATATCGGGTTGACATTTTTTTTCCAATTTTTTTCGTTGAAAAATTCATCTTTTCTGGTTGAAGATAAATTATTGTTGAAAATTGGAGTTTTTAGCTTGAGAATTGATGTATTTTGTTGAACAGTCATATGTTTTATTTTAAATGCTTGGATTCTGGTAGAACAGTAAGTTATCTTCTCAATAAGAAACTCATGTTCTTGGTATGAATATTACCAATTTGTTTGAGAATCCATCTATTTTGTGTAAAATTGATCTTTCTGGTTCAGGACTCGTCTACTTGGAAAAATTTTTATATTAATTTTAAGTTAAAAATAGGACTACTTGATTGAAAATTTATTTTTATAATTAAAAATTTATTTTCTTGTTGGAAATAGATTTATTTGTCTGAGGACTGGACTATTTTGTTAAGAACTTGTCTTTTTTGTTAAACTGAACTGTTCGGATATTCGTTATGTTTTTTAATTAAAAAGTAATTTTGAAACTGTTTTGGGCATTATATTTTCGATCGAAACCTTAGTTTCCTAGATGAAAATTTCACTATTTGGTTAAGAGTTCATGTATTTGTTAACAATTTTCTTTCGGTATAAAACTATTCTCCTTGGTTGAAAATTCATCTTCGTAGGACGAAAATGAAGCTATTTGGTTGCATAAAAGTTTCACTTCAATATCAATTCTTTATAAATTACATTTTTAAAATAAGAGACTCGCCTTTCTCCAACAGGGGATCGTAGCATGAGAAATATCCTCCGTCAATTCCACAATCTTCTTGACATATTCTTTCGAATCAAACGAATTCGTGTTACTTTTCACTTCATCTTGCAGCTTCTCAAGGCGCTTTTGCAGCAACTCGGCCTTTGTTAAAGCCTTTGAAGCTTCTGGACCAGTGAGTGCAACAATTCTTCTTATTCCTTTCGCAATTGCGTCCTCGCTTGCGATTATAAAATCCCCGATGTGTCCCGTAAAATGCAAATGCCTTTAAGAAGAACCATCAAATTATTTTAATACGTAATCTACACATCATTTCAGAATCTAGACTTTTAAAAAGCTTCTGATTGGGTTTCAACTCACGTTCCTCCGCAAAATTCGACACTAGTTTTCGTCCCGGCAGGATTTAAAGGATCCTTTTCCAGATCCTCAACCGGTATTCCAACACTTACAATTCTAACCGGATCAGGATAAGTTTCCTCAAACATTGCACGAACACCTTGAACAGTTTTCGCCAGAGAGAGTTTACTCTCCTTGGCAAATATCTTCTTGTTTTGATCGATTATATCGTTAGTGATACTTTCAGTTTTTTTCAACTGCTCAATAGTCATACCACCTGACAGAAAATTCATATTTCAAGTTTAGAATTCACAAATTTGTATGTTTCATTTTGATTAAATTATTTCATTGTAAAAAAAAATTAAACCTTTATTCGTGAAATCAAAACGGAGCCTATCGGGAGCTACGAGAGATCCTTTCTGATCTGCCTCGGTGCCCAGAACATTTCGAAGAGCGTGATTCAAAACATGAGTGGCGGTGTGATTGCTCATTATCAATCTTCTTCGTGCAGTGTCAATGTTGGAATAAACTTTATCGCCTTCTTTCAAAATTCCTTGACCAACTGTTCCAATATGCAAGACGTATCCACCCCTCACTTGTACGTTTTTAACACGAACTTCCGTATCCTGAAAAATATTTGTGAATTATTTAATTAAGAAATATTAGAAATGCAACGATTTTGATAGTTTTATACTAGCAGATTCGACTCCAAATTTAATCAGTGGTCACTTTACAAATTTTGATCGTAACTATTTTTAAACTCTATTGTACAAAGTTCGCCTTCTTAACTAATGTAATTTGTTAAAAATAATTTTTATGTAAAAAATTTATTAAAAAAAACTTATTGAAGATTTAAATTTTATGGTTGGAAATCTTACTTCTCAGGTTCAAAATATGACTATTTTGTTGAAAATTCATTGTTTACTTAGATCAAATTAACTTTTAACCTGAAAATCTAACTTTTTTTGTTGTTGAAAATTTGCAGGGTGGCGATTCGGCGGACGATCTCAAATTCCCGGTCATTTCCCGGTTCTTTAAGGTCAATTTTTTTCAATTTTCCCGATCAACTAGAAGCAAAATATTAATATCTATTTTCCGCAAAACGGGAACGTTAATTTTTATTCATGACGTTTTTTTTTTAATATCCTTCAACTTAACAGATCAAACATTGCAAAATAAATCAATTTTGAAAAGAATGCTCTAATTTTCAACAAAAAAATATCATTTTCTTACAAAAATTGAAACAGTTAAACTTACAATTAAAAAACTCAATTTATGATAACAAAAATCTTCAACCGGAAAAGTTTAATTTCAAAACAAGAAGATGAATTTTCAAATAAAAATATGAATATTCAACTGGAGCACTTCATTTTCCAACAACGAAGGTGGATATTCAAACAAGAAGATTAACTTCCAAATAGAAAGAATCATTTTCTAAGAAAAAGTATCATGTTTTTACAAAATAGTCGAGTTTCAAAGTCAAAAAATAATTATTTTTCACCAAGAATGGAACAGTAACATTCTTAGTTTCAAAAACCAATTTTAAACCAAGCAGAAGTGTTTTGTACTAAAAAAAAAAGAATCTTCAAGCGAAGGAGTTGAGTTTTCAAACAGATAAATAACTTTTACTGAAGAAGATAATTAAACAAAAATGTGTTTACTTGAATTTTAGATTGAGAAACAATCAATGTGGAACTAAACAAATAGATTTTCAAAAGAAACTATGAATCTTTCAATTGGGATAAGTTAAATTTTCAGTTAAAAAAATTACTCATAACAAAAAAAACTAACTTTCAACAAAAAAAGCTATCTTCCAACAAACAAGAAAACTGTCAAACAAATAATTACATTTATACAGGAAATTATGAAGAATCAAATGAAATTGTAAATGCTCAACTAACGTACTTGAATTTTAAACCAGAAAGGCGGATGTTTAACTGAAATGATGAAAATTTAACTGAAGATTTTTGACAAAAAATTTATTTTCAACCGGAAAATACAATTTTCAACCAAAAAATACGATTTTTTAACAGGACGGTTGAAATTCGAACCATAAAAATAAAAATTTTCAAACAAAAATGGAACAGTGACATTTTTGGCTTGAAAAATCAATTTTAAACCAAACATAAGAATTTTCAACTAGATGAATGTTCGACCAAAATGAAAAATCTTTGACTGTATAACTTGATTTTTTAACCGTAAAGAAGAATCTTTGAAGAAGAATATCAAATTCCGAAGAAAAAGATAATTCCCTACAAAAAACGATTTTTCAACAAAATGTGTAAAGTTTCAACGAAAGATTTGAATTTTCAATTTAAAAAGACAAATTTCCACCAAATTGTCGAACTTTGAACTAGAAAAGATCAATTTTCCACTAAGAATGAAACAGTTCATTAATCTTCCACAGAAAAAGTAAATTTTCCCCGAAGTTCATTTTCAAAGAAATAGTTTATTTCCAAATTGAAAAATCAACGTTCAACTAAATACTTGAATTCTTCACCAAAAAATGATGAATTGATTTTTCAAAGTAGTTAAAATCTCAACCAGAGGTGAATTAGGAATCATAATAATGCAACTTTAACATAAAAATTTGATTTTCACCAAACAAGTTTAAATTTCAAACTAGGACATTGTTGATTTTTCAACTCAAAAAGGATAAATTTGCAATGAACAATGTAAACAAGCCTTCCTAATTTAAAATTAGAAAGAGGCAACTTTAAAATTGTGAAGAATTTTGGATTGAAGGAACGATGTTTTGAAATTCCATCTCGTCTAAATTCGAATTACAATTAGTTTAAAAAGTTCAAGTTCCATGTAAAAAATCCCCCGTTCCAAGTGAAATTATACTTCATCACTAAAACTCCCTGCCCTTAAATAAGAACTATAATTATTTTCTGAAATTTCCTGTCCCATGTCAGATAAATGAGGTAAAGCAAATAAAATGTAATAAATACATTTTTTTGGAAAAAGGAAGGTAACGATTCCAGACCAAGAAATTTGCAAAAGGTTTTTCTTATGATGGAAAAAAATAAAAATTCTTCCTCTCATGACGTATAGATATATTTAAGTATTTTAAGAATTAGATTAGAGGAATGTTACATTGTTTCAATCAAATGATAAGATCTCTTTCTAATTCATAAAAAGAAAGCGGGCATTTCTCGTATTTTTTTGGTATAATTTTTAATAGTCTACGTTGAGTCAAGTAAATTCCCGGTTTTCAATTAAATTCCCGGTCAATAAAATTCCCGGTTTCCCGGTCAAGTCGACACCCTGAATTTGTGACTTACGGATTGAAAACTCAACCACATGGTATAAAATAAGCCTTTTGTCCAAAATTTGCCTTTTTGAGAAAAAAATCGATCTCCTTTGTTGCAAATTCATCTATTTGGTGGAGGATTTGATTATTTTGTTGAGGATTGGGATTCTTTTGTTGAATTGAAGTGATGGAAAATTGATTTTTTTAATAGTTAAAAATAGTTTTTGAAAATGTAAATAAAACTATTTCATAATTTGGATAAAAATAAACTTTTTTGTTAAAAATTAAACTGTTTCGTAGAAAAATCGTCCCTTTATCTTGAAAATTCAACTCCTGTTAAAAACTGACCTCTCCTGGGGATTGGTCTTTTGTTTTTAGAATATTCATCTATTTTGGGAAAAATTTCCTCTTTATTAGTCAAAAATGCATTTTTTTTTGTTGAAATTCATTCATTTCATTCGAAATTTAGGCTCTTAGTACAAAATTATTTTTTCGCTTGAAATGAATATTTTTAGGATAAAAATTAAACTGTTTTTAAGATGGTTTGCCTTTTTGCCTTTAGAGATGGAAGATTTTGTTTAAAATTAATATATTTCGTAAAAAATGCGTTTTTTCATGTAGAATATTATTCTTTTGGAGAGGAAATTCAACCATTGGGTCAGAAATTAATCAATTCGGTTGAAAATTGAGCCGTTTTTCTGAAAATTGATCACTGCGAATACAAGAATAAGCAGTCGCGGACAGCCGATAGGAACCAGTCGTGGGTGTGGTGAGCCCACATTGGTATA
>WSXT02206493.1:0-18179 GCA_011762715.2 Neuroterus valhalla
TGGTTTTCCTCATTTTTGTCCAACAGAAAGAAGTAAAATTAATATTAAATACAATATTTTTGGGCTGACTAGCCAAATGACGAAAATAGGCTTTTCGTCCCGAAATTCGGGACGACTAGCCGAACGTGCGAAATTGCTAGTCGTCCCAAAATTCGGGACGACGAGACACTCCTATAAGAAAAATTATTATTCTTATTATTTATTATGAAATTATAATAGAAAACAGTCTACAAAATTGTCCTGCGTTTTTCTGTCCAAGCTAGTCAATTATTTCTTAAAATTCATATATATTATTTACCATAAAAAATATAGATTGTGAAAATGTAGTCGTATAGGCGTGACATTTTTTTAAAGACTGTATGGATTCTATTTTATAGAATAACAAGTACTTAAAATTTGCACGCACAGTATTGAAATTGTAATATACTATGTACCGTTGAAATAATTGTTAATGTAAACATTGTTGTTATTATATTTATATTTTTTCTATTATCATGTCCCTTCTCACATGTAAATGATCTTATTCTGATAATATATTTTTGCTGAAACTACATGCTTCTAAAATTACTCATATACGCTGTTTTTACCAATTCTGAATAATGAAGTAAGCGAGCAAAATTTGAAATTCTAAATCTGTATCCCGCAATTTATAACGTCGATAATTCAGATCCCTGTTTACACGTGGTAACCGGCGACGTGACGTCACAGAACTGTTTCTCGCGAATCTCGCCTTTTTCGTCGAATACCTCCGACACGTTGTGAGTGCAAGTTTACACCGTTTACACTGTATCCAGTTATATTATCGGTTCGTTCCACTAGGATTTATATATCAGGTATTTGAAAAAATGAGCTGTATAAATTACCAATAACACAAGTGTAAGAAGTGTCCAAAATCTCAGTGCCAGCCTTATTTGCTCTGAAAGTTTCGAAAGCTGTGTTCATTGTTGATATCGTTTCTTTTCTTTTCTAATAGAATAATAGTACTTTAGAAGGCTTGATAATAATTAGGAATTGCGAATTTCTCATTGAAGATCAACGGAACTGAAATAAATACAGAATATTTTGCATATGAACACATCCTTCTACTGGAGTAAGGTTAAGTTTTAGAACTCATACTCTAGGTTAGATAGTATTTCATTTTCGGTACACCGTGAGGCAGCACCTGCCGGTGAAGCAATTGGAATTTGAATTTATTTCACGTTATGTCAAAATAATGGGATTTTCTATACTGATAACACAAGTTTGGTTGGAAATTTATTACATTCTAGTACTATTCTGTTCTTTTTTTTAACAAGTGGTGATTATGGATATTATGTAATAAAACCGGAAATAAATATCTAAAATAATTTTCTTCTTTTATTATTTGCAAAAATTAGATGAATATTTTTGTTTAAAGAAAATCGTATTTTCAGGGTTGCTAACAGAACCTGGAAAGCCTCTAAACAACCTGGGAAACCTAGAGAAGTTCCTCGATTTTAAAAAAGATCCTGCAAATTTTTGTTTGCTCTTGCTTTTTATAGTTTTAGTGATTATTCTATATTGATTGAGTTACACGTTCCAACAATATTTGAATTAACGACAGAAGATGGGCTGGATTCAAATCTGTGATCTATTTTGCGATACCAGCCTTTGTCTAATATGTATTTGCAACTTGATTAGTATGGAGATTTTTTAATCATTGTGAAATGATGTAAACAGAGTTTTCAACGCTAAATTTAACAAAAACCTCGAAATACGTGGGTTTAGCGTAAACCACGTTCTTCAGTTAAATAGTTCACTTTTTAAACAAAGGTTAAGTTAGTTTCTTTCTTTTTGATTGATGGAGAAAAAAATGGATTCATTTTACCATTTACCCTTCTCAAGATGTACTAAAAACAAGAACATGATAAAATGTGAACAATCTTTCTTGTATCTTTATGAGAATTTATATAACGCTAACGGAAAATCCGGAAATTCGGGAAGCATCACGAATAAGAGCTTCAACTCAAAACTTTTACCCTTACTAGAAGGAAAAGAAATGATATAACTCTTGAGTCGTTGGGAACTATTGCTTAACTGGAGCACAGGCTAGCAATTCACCGTTTCAGAAATTCATAATTCTTCAAACTTTCAGCCGAAAGTTTGAATGAAAAGTCTCAAAGTCAGTAAAACCTTCTAAAGTTTAGCATTTTAAGCTATGTTTATAATAACTCCAGATCAAGAATTTCCACCAAAAGAGATGAATTTTCAAGAAATCGGTTAAACTTTTGAGAAAAAAAAGATTAAACTTCAACCATAAAAAAGTTAAATGTTCAACCCACAAATATAACAATAATAGTAATATAGTGGATATAATAGTAGATATTTTAACCATAGGAATATTTTAATTATCAATCAAAAACAGTATAATTTTAACAAAAAAGATAAATTTTTAACGAAGCATATAATAATAGTCGATATTTAAACTGAAAAATATTATTATTTAAATTTAAAAAAATGAATATACTATATCACAATAATAGGATTATTTACTCAAAATGCCAAGTTTCAAACAAAGCACTTAAAGATTTGGGCCAAAAGAGCGAATTTTCCTGAAAGTCTGTTGAATTTTCAACAACGAGATGGATCTTGAACTAACAAAATGAATTTCTCAAAAAGTAGTTTAATTTTCCATCTAATAGAAGAATTTTTACCCAAATTAGATACATCCTGAACCAAAAATATGCTAGTAAAATTTTCAACTGAAAAGGAATAGCTTTCGTTAAAAAAAAGTTGAATTTTCTTAATTGGTTGTATCGGGTTTATATTTCATCTTTTTCGATTGAAAGTTTTAATTTTTTTTTGAAACACCACTATTTTTTGGCAAGTTATATTTTTGGTGCAGAACTCAACCACTTGGTTGGAAGTTAAACTAATTTCTTTTAAATAAATTTTTGTATGGTAAAGATTTACCTCTTTGATAGAAAATTCCAAATATTCTAAGCCAAATTGAAGTTAGCTTTTGGAGAAAAGCTAATATTGAAAAATGTATCCAGATTCGAATTCAGTGGAAAGCAGTAATTCGAAATGAAATTTATGAAACCAATAATAGTTATTGGGCTAAGTTCTAAGCGATATTGTGATAGAAATTTTCTCTGCATGTAATTGTTATGTTTCTTTAATTGGAATATTAATACATGAGTATCATGAAAAACTTCTATTCATTGAATATTCAGTTTATTCATAATGAAGTTACGGTATTGCAAACAATATAATAGTTTGATATTAATTAGAGTTCATATTTCAATTCGAATTTGTTGAAAGTTTCCCAGGTAATTTTTCAAGAGTTAACCTGGAAATGTCCTAGAATTTTGAAATTTAACTGCTGTAACAACCCTGATTTTGCAATTTCAGGCTATGTTATGCATGGGTTAAGTGACCTAAATGATCGATTCTCTTTGCAAAAACTCACGTCCGCGCCTAAACAGATTTCGAGTTGAAATTTTTGGAAAGCCATTTGGTTCAAAGCTTAGAAAAGAAAATATTTTGAATTTTGAAAAAGAAAAATTTCAAAATTTTGAACCTTATGTTGTATACAAACTTAGGATAATGTTTTCTTATGCTTTTCCCAAAATTTCTTCTCGAAACCTCTTTTGGTCCAGTTTCGGGCTTGACTTCCACGGCCTTGAGACTGTTATTGCAGGAGCTGTATTGGCGAATTCCCCGCTTGAGTGCTTGGTCCGCTCTCAGTATACTTTACTGGCGGAGTCAGCCGAGACTGAGGATTCCGTTATAAACTTTTTTTTTGACCATAGAACTATTTTCGTAAATGAAATATCGGACTAGAAATTCGGGAAAAGCATCAGAAGACAATAATCTCCCTCGTGTACTTTATTTGTGTCGGAATTTCGCAAGAAATTATTTTTGAAAAATCTTTGCAAAATTCCGACTCAAACAAAGTACACGAGGGAGATTATTGTCTTCTCATGCTTTTCCCAAATTTCTAGTCCGATATTTCATTCACAAAAAAAGCTCTATGGTTACAAAAATGCTGTACAACGAAAAAAAGGTCGGTATCTAATATACACCGAAAGTAAATACTTACGTTTCGAGTTAGAGAATTACATGAATTTCATGCTTGACATATTCATGCTGGGACGGTATGAATTTCGACTTTCGAGCATTAATAGCTCAAAGTTTTTACTAAAAAGGTATATCAGGTCTTATATTCAGAACGCTGAAACTCCATACTATTACGGTAAGGTGACAGCGAGTGAATGAGTTTGATGAACGTGATCTTACCTCGAACGCCTGTGATCCTTACTAAAATAGTAAGGTCTCCATGCGTTCCAACAAACGTTCAAAGCATTAGCTAGTGTGTACTTTAAGCGCGTGTCGTTTTTATACTTTCAGAGCTTACAGTTTAGACTTTGAATGCATGGTATTATACGATATTGTACCAACCAAGCGTAAGGACAGATCATACGGAAAAAGTAAGTATGTTCTCCATCTTATGAATGATAAACTACATAAGTGGTGCATTTTTACGTCACTCTTGAACGTTCACTCACTAAACTTCTGTATCAGGCTTGGAAAGGGACTACACCTAGTCCGGAACATCGCCAGTTTTTGATACTTAAAATCGTTTTATTTATTTCTTGGACCTTCAAAGCCGGAAACTACTTTCTACACAATCCCTCCCCCTTTTCTCCCAAATGATTGTTTGCTTAAAACTTGGGATCCAAATTTTAAGTAGATTTTTCCTAAGGTATATTTATGTAAGTATATTTCTACTTTCTGCAGTGGTCACTTTATGTGTGAATTCAAAACCTCAGGGACATAGCCCAAATGGTTTGTTTTTTTGAATTGATTCGAGCGTACCTCCTTTCAACTCCTAAAAAAAGAGTAGTTTGCACATTATCCGGAGGGGTGAAACTTTTTTTGTGCTCTTACGGGATCTTTCTGAAAGCTTGTAAGGTTGTACGAAACTGGTTTCTGCCATAAAATTTTGAGTCTTGTGCGTTAAAAAAAAATTTGTTTCACTCATGTATTTTGCAAACGTTCTGAACTTAATACATCATGCTTTAGTGTATTATTTTGTCATCAAATACAAGGCAAAGAGAGGTTGTTATATTTTCTGAGTCTGCAATTTCAAACAATATAAAACAATTTCTCACATTACATCTTCCATTCCAATTTTCCTCACTATCGTCCATCATATTTCACTCTCCAATAGCTTGAATATACCTCAACCGTACCCTAACAAGAAAGTTTCCAAGAAAGCCCTCGTATTGAAAAGCCTCGAAAACAGTCTTCAATTCGCGGCGAATTTACATATTCGATACACTCATTCTTACGCATTATCTTCTCCCTCGCAGGCCTTGATGGCGCCATGGCGCATCAGATATTGTATTTTGAATCCGGCTATACATCCACGAGTAGTTCCTCGCAGACGCTGATGATGCATCCTTCATTACAGTAATTTGCGAATTTCCTCTAGATCACGGAAAAACGGAGATCTCTGATTCACAGAGAATCGTTTAAGGGTCGAGAAGTCGGCGAGAAATAGCTGGGGCTAAAGGAGGCAAACGCGACAGGGTTCTCTCTCGGAGAGGAGGTGGAATGAATGAAAAAGAGAAGAACCAGAAGAAAGCTGATCCGGTGGCGGATTGGCGGCCTCGGGCTTGGTTGCGGATTCTCGGCGTGATGCCGGTGATTCGCGGTCGTAGTGCCCAGTAATCGGGTCCTAAACCGCCATATTCTGCCTTCTGCTGTCCTTAGCCTCCTCCGCCAGATATTGTCCTTCTCTCCTTTGAAGCCGGACCCGTCGTCGCCGCGCCGCCGCCGCCGCACGGTTTCATCGTTTGATACAAGCGGCGGCTCCAGCCGTGCGCGGTTGGTACCACTACTCGGCAATCTCGCGGTAAACACAGCAATTGCTTGATGCGGTTCGGATTAATATAATTAGTCACCGCGAGCACTCGAGTGAACGAGTGGTCATCGTCGAGGACTGAGACGGTGAGGATGCAGCCAGAGGCATTTTACCTATATGGTGAACACGACTTAAGCATTATGGGTAGGAGGGATGAGGGCGTGGCGGTGAACAGGGATCATTTTTATTTCCATCCATACAAACCACCCCGACTTGCGGTTTAGTGTGTATGTAAATGTTCGTGAAAACAAGTACAGCCAGCCGCCACTGTCTATGTCTTCTTTCGCGCCCTCGAGCGATGCAGCCTTAAACGCGACGAGCCGCGGAAACGATTCCGTCAATTGGCTGTAATGATAATAGAACGTGGCGTATCCGTCCCTTCTGCCACGGTTACAAAGTAGCGGCCAAGGGACGAAAGCCAGCCGAAATACCATCTGCAAATAGCTAACCACCAATTCACGGCCTCCATTCGGAAGAGCAGACGCTGATGATAATGATGATTCCTGACCGCAGATTCTGATTCAGATCTGTGATGTAAGGGTACCTTAAATTCGATACACAAACCATCAGGTCACACCATTATTACTCGTCCTCTGGGACCTGATCTTAAAACTGATTATGCATTTCTTATGTTTTGTGACGATAAGGATGATGAAGATTTTATGACTATCTGACACAAGAAGTTAATGTATGTTTGATTAATTAGAAGTGATTGAAGGCACTAACATCTAGAATTTTTATATTTTTAGATTGCTCATCGCTCATCCTGTAAGCTATGATTTCAAAACTGATTATTAGTTTAATTGTTAAAGTAGTGATGATACCATTTGTCAACCAGAATTTTTTTCTTGAGGATTTTGGCTCATTGGTTGATTAGAATGGATTGAATAAATTTCTTAAAAATGATTTCAGAATGCCGCCGAAGAAGGTAGAAGAGCCGGAACGGAAGCCGCTAATCGGTCGGGTAGGGACCAACCTCAAAGTTGGAATTGTGGGTATTCCAAACGTCGGAAAGTCAACTTTCTTCAATGTACTCACGAAGAGTCAAGCTGCTGCAGAAAACTTCCCTTTCTGCACCATCGATCCTAATGAGAATAAGTATTTTAATTATTACTTTGAGGTTTTTTATTATTTAAATCGAAGTTTTCAGATTCTGGAGATCAAAGGTAACATCAAGGATTTGATCAATTTTTATTTATAAACATTCCTTCTTTACAATTATTTTAGTACAACAGAATCTGAATTTGGACCTAAAATATGTCTTGGAAATTTTCCAAACCCTTCTTCCCGTTCTGTCCCGTTCGGAGTGAACCAAAATACTGTTTCATTGTTTTCAAAATGTATTATCATTTGTTACCATTTCTGATAGACCTAAGAACTCTCAGGTTATGAATCATTAACGGTAAATATTTTCATTTAATAAAACAAAATATGTGCGACAAGCTATCAAAATCTGAAAAAAACTGATTCTAAAGTAAATGACTCTTTTTTTGTAATCACCTCGATCATCACGAAGAAACGTTTACTGACCTATTTTAAAGGTTATCCTAAGAAATGTACACAATCCTTGCCTCCTTCTCATTCCGAATGGAAACCACATGCAAGTATTTATTACCCCTTCGTAGAAAACACAAATCCTATTACTAGGCTCGACGAATTGGAAAAAATAGTGTACAGTTTGGTCAAAAATGATGTTTCTCATTCACTTCTCACCACCAGAAAATCCATTCATAACTCGAGATCCCTACTCTGAAAATGAAGCAAAGGATAAATTTTTACAAACACAGCCCGTCTGCTTTGCAGTTTTCGGAAAACCTGGATTAAGTACTCTGAAGTCATCAAAAATGATTGCAACCTCCAGCAATTGTATTTTAATATCCCCAGAAATTCAGATTAAAGAAGAAATTAATGAAAATTCTAAAAAGGGTCAGTATATTTCCAATATTTTGAAATCTGATGATAGTATTGGACATGAAGTTATATTAGATTTGATAGAGAAAAGAGTAAATCAACGCGATGGCATGCACCGTAGTTATGTTATCGAAAGTTTGCCCTTGATTCCAAATGATCCTAGTTTAGATTACTCTTCTTATCCTGAGCAAGAAGAAACAGATTCAAAAGTTTCACAGGATTCTCTTGATGATTCAGTTAATTTCAGGCGAAGAACTTGTGATTGTAACGAAAGTGATATCTGAAGCAAATAGAAGATATGTTCAGTCTCTGGCCTCTGAAACCACAAATCATCATATACGCGGGATGCCCTGATCTTGATCTTCTTCAAAAAAGGAATCAATGTTTTTGAGACCCTCATAGTGGGAATACAATGGATAAAATTGATGAAATGATCAGCGTAATGAAGATGACGAATTGGATATAGCAGAAGTCTACAAACAAGTGTTGGAAGAAAAATCAATGAAGAAAAATGTTCATAAACATTTTGTCAAACGCATTGTTGATATGAATCCTAACCTTATTTTTCAAACCGGAATGTATCAGCGCTATGCCCTTCCTGCTATTAATAAACTTATTCTCAAACATAACCCTCAGAATGTATAACAGGAGTCGATGGAAGAACTTCACCACTGGGCATGTTTCAGATAGTTAGTTTAAAATTAAAACTTTTGCCTCTGCCGAGGGTTATAGTTCCCAAGAAATTATCAGAATCGTTTAATTTTGAAATTAACGGAGAAGGCATTCATGCGGAGGAACTAACTGTAGATCCTTATCAAAACTTTGAAGGAAAAACAATGGAAGACATTTTTAAAGAATTGTCTAAGAGAGATGCAGTCTCGCCCAGATTTCGATGGAGATTATCGAATTGGAAGTTCTACTGACCAGTTGAACTCGCTGAGGGACGGAAAGGTATGGGAGATTTAAGGCATGCAATTCGTTTTATGAATTCTTTTTATTTTCTATCATCGCAAGAAGCAGAAGATTCCTTTATCGGAAATCCACGAACATATATTCTACCTCCAAACCCCAGACCAAGTTGCAAAATCGCGATAATTGGCCCTCGATTTTCTGGGAAAACTGAATTGAGTAACAAATTAGGGAAATATTTTGGAGGTACTGTAATTGATATACAAAGACTCTAGAATGAATTGATCGAGGAATAAATTCAAGAGAAAATTAAAACTGGGATACGTAAAAATCTTGAGAGCGCGATCAAAGATGCAACTAAGATCCTCGAAGATGAACGAGAGCTAATGGAGAGGAAAAGACTTGATGAGTTAAAAACCTGGTCTTTGATAATAAAAGAGATCTTATGTCGTCTACAAATTCTGAAGAATTCTCGAGATATCTCTGAGGATAATAAAAACACAAGCTGTGAGGAAATTGAAAACATACGAAAAACTCTTCGGGAATATGATATCCAGTTTCTTGAAGATGATGAAAATTTGAAAATTATCAGTGAAGGCGAATCTGCGATTGGAACTTACGCGCCAGATCATCTCAAAATTTCTTCTTGTTGGAGAAATGGGAAGAGATTGTGGTTCGATTCTTGATAACATGTACATGGATTCTGTAATTTGGACTAGACTTATTGAATCTGGTTTGGAAATCGAAGATGTTATCGTCTTATCTGAAGAGGTGCCTTACGGTTGCTTAATTAAGAACTGGCGTCTGATAAATAACTGTGAAGAAAAATATGGAGAATATGGTAGTGAAGATGCTGGGGAACACAGAACTGCAAATATGACCTTACCCGAATACATAAAGTCTATTGAAGAATTTGAAAATAATTTGAAAATTTTTCGAAACATGTTGAGACGATTGGGAAAGGAAGCTTTCTTCTGTAATTTGAAAACTGATGTTTTGGGATCTGGTTCTAAACATCTTTATAAGGAGTTCCAGTTAGGTGTCAGTAAATTGAATGACGAGGAAAGAGAGGAGGAAATTTCGGGATTTTGAAGATTCTATGTTAAAGGAACCTGAAAATTTTGGGAAGGAGGAGGAGGAAGAAGAAGATGATGAGATGAAAGAAGAGGATGAGGAATCTTTAAAACTGAAAGAAGGTCCAACAGACAATCGTCGTTTAGAAGACACTGGCATCTACTGTCCAGTAGCCCTGTTGCGCCATGGAGTGTTGTGGAAAGGACAAAAAAATGTAAGTGCTTCTATCGGAAACAGAATATACCTTCTCTCAACTGAAAACGCTCTTGATGAATTTGTTCAAAATTCGAATGACTTTTCTCTTCCTAGGGAAGAGCCCCTTTGCAATATACCTCCACTCAGACTTTGTATTGTTGGACCTCCTGGAAGTGGTAAAAGTACAATGTCAAGGGGGATTTCTAAAGAATGTGGTTTGGCACATAAAGACTTCTTGGAGAAAATTGATGATTATATGATAGAGTTAGGCATTGAAGTGGTGGGTTGGAAATATGAAGATTCGTTTGACACCAAAGATACGGAGATTTCTGAAGTTGGAGGATATTATTCAGAAGATTTAGGGTCAGCCGATGACAAAAAATCTCACGATGAAAAGATTGACGATATCAAACTTGATGCCCAGAGATTTGTGATTGATAAAGACTCTACACAATACGTTGTTAGGAATTACATTAAAAATGGTGGTACTCTTCCTAAATCCATTTTAAGAGAATCCGTCGTCAAGTACTTCAAACCTCCTTTTGGAGAATGTGGTATTATCATTGATTCTTCTCCAAATTGCACTCAAGATGTTGAAACAATGTTGACGAATTATGCAGTTCCAGAAATAATAATCGAACTCCAGTGCAGTTTAGAGTCATGTGAGGAAAGACTTCTGTCATCCCTACTGAATTCCTGGAGAGCTAAGGAAGATCAGAAGAAGCTCCTGGAACAAATGAGATTTGAAAAAGAACTTCAGGAATTTAACAAAACAAAAGATATGTGGATAAAAGAGAGATCAAGGGAAATAAGAAGATATGAGGTTTCCTTCAAAGAAAACTTTTCTGATAAAGATGGTCTTTATAATCCCCCTCCTTCTCTAGTTTTTAAAAATGAATCAGAAATTGTACTGTCTGAGAAAGATGCAGAATTCGAAATGAAGAAATTTTCTTCTGAAGACCTTGAAAATATTCCACAAAGAACAACATATAATAGAACTAGAGGAACAATATCTTCAAATGAATTCCGAACCAAAGCCTTTTTGGATTGGGAAGATGAACATGCAGCCAGGAAGCGAATATCAAGAAAAATAAAAAAAGCCTACGAAAGTAGCTGTCAAAATTTTCAAAAAACTCGAGATCGAACGAGAAAGGAATCAATACCTTGAATTCAAATCGATTCCGAAAAAGAGGCAGCACATCTTTTTTGACATCTTCTAACAATTCTCCATCTGTACCTTCATAGGAATTCTTCATTTCTAGATAGAACTTACGAAATCAGTATCAAAACAGCTGAAACACTTTTGGATTCTGATTATTATTTCTTGAGTTCCTTCGGTCGGAACTGCCCAGTGCAAATCTATGAAAGAAAAGTACCCTTTCATATGTTCTTACCAATGGAAGTTCAGGGACAGATTTTTCCTCAGCTACACCGTCAATTTGTTTACTTCCTCTCTGGAAAAGGAGCAATTGAATCTTTAAAAAAAGATGCGTTGAAGTATTTGAATCAGGATTCCTGTTCACCTTTGATACCAATACAGATATCGATCATAGGTCCTCCAAAATGTGGGTAAACGACTTTAGCACAAAGATTTGCAAAAACCTATGGTTTATTAATCATTACTCGTGGGCAATCACTTCGGCACACTCTGGGAAAATTTGCTTGAACGGATTTATCGCTTTCGATTGAAAAAAAAACCTCCAAAGACAAAATTTTGTTATGGGTAAGCAAATGGCTCAAGCAGTTGATCTTTATTCATTCGGTCCACAATCAGAATCTTTGGGTTTTATCCTTGATGGGTTTCCAGTCAGCCAATCAGAAGCAGAAGAATTAACTCTTCTAGGAATCAAACCCATGATAGTCATTGATTTGAAGGCAGACATAGAATTCTCTCTGGAATGTCTAGAATATGATACACAGGAAATCAAAAAACCATCAATATTTTCCCCTGAGTTTTTAACACATCAATTGAAAATCTGGAAACTTGGTGAAAAATTATTTCGGGATTGGCTTACTGGATACGCAGGAAATATTGTCAAGATAGATGCATTAAGAAGTAAATGGGGCGTTTGGACTCGAGCAGATGAAGCAGTACGTTCCAGATTTTCAGCTATCAAGAAATATTTTCGTGAAGCTGATTACGATAAGGTCCATCATCTTGAAGACTTATGTGTCTCTCCTTACGAATTTGAAGAACGAGAAAGTATTTACAAAATCTTTTGTTCAGTTTGTATTAGTTTAGAAGATGTTTTGAATTCATCTCCTATTCCTTTGAATCGTAAAGGGGTTTTTCAGTTTAGAAACTACTTTTACTAGATCTGTTCGAAACATGTAGACATTCTCGTTAATAATCCAGTGGAAAATCTGAAAAAAGGAATGCCAATAGATCGTCCACAAATTTTGAAAGAGACATTCAATATTGAACACTCTTGTTGGGCACAGAGATTAAAATCCGGTGGATATTGTCTGGTTACTTACGTCGAAAGTCTTCCTCATTGAAAAGTGGTAGCTGGAAAATCAGACATAGCTCTTCTATTTAAAGACCGTTTATACCTTCTCTGCACAGTTAATTGTCGTGATAGATTCATAGCAAGAAGTTCAGACTACTCCGACATTGAAATTAATTTTCCTAAGACCTTGCCTTCAGTTCAAGTAAAAAACCTACCGAATCTGGGTTTTTTGGAACAAACCGTAGCATCTTTTATCATCAAGGGAGTAAATTATCTTGGAATTTTAAGATCTAAGATAATGGGTCTTTCAGTATCTACAACAGCAGCAATATATTTAGGAGCCTATCTTAAAACTCTTAATTTAACATGCGATCTAAACGAAGTTGCTATTTACGAAGATGTCACTGATGTGACTCTAATCAAGGGAACTCGGTCCGAGAGAAAAAAAATCAGTGAAACTAAAACCTTGGAAGATGATAGCTATAAAGAAATTGTGTCGTTTAATTCAAGTAGGATATCCCATATTTCAAGACAGAGCAGTACTGTTAAATTTCAAAGAACTTCACCCAACCAGTTATTGAAGGATACAGAAAGCTTCATAAGTTCTATAAGTTTAGAATGAATTTTGTACGTTTGAGAGGAAAATCTTAATTAAAAGGGAAAAAATCGACCTCATTTTTGTTAAATTTCACTAACCAAGTATTTGGCTTTTTTGTTCAAGCACGTCGAGTACCAGTGCCGGATCCAAGGTATGACTACCTGTGTGAGTACTTCAAGCCTGCCAGGTAAGCATTTGTCCAAATTCCAAATATTGGCGAATAGTGGGATGCGAATGCTTTGAGAATACGTTATGGCCACCGCGATAAACCCTAACGAGGGAAACGGTTCGGAATAACTGGCGACATTTCCATACGTCTTCTCCTTTATTCCTTCCAGCGCCGGGGTGAGGCACGTAGCCGAGCACGTGATCTGCAATGCAGATCAGTTTTGCACTCGTCTCTGAAATATACTGACACACCAAACACTGGCTGGCTCCGTAAATTGTGCTTTACGGTACCCTGTACCTACCTTCGACCCCGTATGGACTTTTCTCAGTGCTCTCAAAGAGCTCGTAAAAATTTCGCTTTGCTCGCAGATTTTCCTTCTTGCATTTGGTCCAAGAAGTTTCCTGAAGCAGCTTTGAGCTATCTTGAACCGTGGATTCCCATTTTATTCTAACTAGAGAATTTCTTCTTGTAATATCTACGTATAAATAAATTCATACCAGTGGACAAACACAAAAGAAAAATTTATTCAACCGCATACATAATAAACTTTTCATCTCTGGAAAACCACCTTGCAAAATTTTTGTTTTGCAATCAGAGTTATAGTTCATTTTCATATTAAAAAATACTACTAAGTAACAAATTATATTACCCTGGGAGGTTTAATATATTATTATAATATTGTTTCATGAACATAAAACTAAACTTGGTTAGTGCAAATGTAGATGTCATCGTCTGATCCCGATCGTAATTTGGGATGATTGAAAATGCAAATTAGGGAGATCATCCTGGATCAAAGAGTAGGAATTCAACTTTCCATCCTTTACATTTCGTATCCCGATCAGCGATCACATTTACCATGGAGCATTAACCAACTCCTGCCTCGTGACACGTGACAATGCAGAGAACAGTCTTTGATGAAAACCGACTGATGCGTTTGTGAATGTACTCATCCTCGCACCTCCACCCTCGTCGCGTCGCAACAAAGGCTAATTGATCAATGAGGTTGGCATTAGCATTTAAATGCCAATCATTATCGTCATCAAGTGCCACTTTTTCTGCATTGCAATTCCTGATCCTTGATTTTTGCTCTACTTTTGAACAAGAAACAAAACCAATAGTAGAATCAGAATTATGTTTTATATCAATCAAAGGTCACAATTGTCACAAATAATTTGAGAGTAGACCAAGTTAGACACTCTACAATTTAAAATTAGGTTTCTTTTAAAAATAACTTGAACTTGATTCATAGGACCTATTTGGAAGTTTTAATTATGTTTAAGCGTTCTTTATAACTAATTCGAAAATATCAAATTGATACGAATTGATTATTATACGTTTAAACGATTTACTGAAGAAGGTTGCATTTTAGCTGCCATTTTTATGTCCACTGAAATTGTTTTTTAACAATTCTTGGTTTACAGTAAATGCGTGGTGTTAGAAAAAAAAATTATTTTGAGTGGCTTTCACTTTGCAAGTTTGAGATTTCGAATTCTAACGTTTCTTATTTTTAGGTTTTGTCCAATTGCCAAAACTTAGGGTTTGAGTGAATTGGATTTTGAGGGCTTTTAGTTCCAAATTGTTTTAACATGTTTCAATTTTTAACCCTTCAAAGATTTCACACAAATTTGGAATTCAATTGTTAAAATTGTTAATTATTGATTATACATTCAATGTGGATGGTGTAAAATTTTAAACACCCTCTTCTACAATCATTCAGGTTTCAATGCTCAAGTGTAAAAATTTGTTATTTCGCATTATATTTCAAACATTTTTCATCAAAGGTTATCCATTTATAAATTCTTCCACTTTGAAACTGTTGTAAAATTTGATAAAACACCATTTAGATCGTTTCGGTTTAAAATTAAATAATAAATTTGAATTTTTTGATAGAATATTGCTTACTTCCTCAAGCTCTCTTGAACTCAATAAATTCTATTTATATTTAAGAATAGTTCCAATTCTAAATCTGAGTCTGTCAATGACTGGCAACAATTTAAGTTTCTCGAATTTCTTGAAACTCAATTGAATCGACCTAAATTTCGGAAAGAGAAATTGTTTCTCTAAACGATAAGATTTTTAAAAAGTGCTGAGTGTTCTTGTGGAAAACTGAGTGTTTTAGGATATGAATTAAAAATATAACAAAATCTTAATCAATTTTCTCTTTCATTTTTCAGTAAGGTGCCTGCATTTTTGAATGTAGTGGATATCGCTGGATTAGTAAAAGGAGCTGCTGAAGGTCAGGGTTTGGGAAACGCTTTCCTTTCCAATATTAGTGCCTGTGATGGCATCTTCCACTTGTGCCGTAAGTATTTCTCAATTTTTAATATTATTCTTGTACAGTAATTAGAATGCACGTTCTAAGTAATAATAAAAAAGAAGGATACCTAGCAATCATTCACACATGTATCTTTAAAATAATATTCTACAATTACAATAATTTGATTCAGTTACTATTCTTTGCAAATAACCATCTAATTATATTCTCTATTTAAGAATTCTTTGATTCTAAAATTAGTGTCATTTCAATTATATTAATTCATGTTTGTTAGCAATACGATTATTACTTGTGTGTAAATACATCATCCAAATTAGGTTTTATTTACAAAATTTGTTTCGTAGTTTTTCATCAGGGAACAACCAGAATTTTGTATTGTCGGTTGGAACTTAATTAGAAATTTAATCATTCAACACAATTCAGCCTTTCTGTCTTTCCGATCTGCATTTTCATACGCTCAATTTTCACTCCTCGTAATTACGACTGCAGACCACCTATGAACATCAAACCCTGCAGGTTGTTTTATTATTCCTAAGCTTTATTAGTTCTCTTCTAGATTTCCAACTTTTGTTAGGAGATGTGTGGGATGAATGAACTGCAAATGAATTACGAAATTTGAAAAACAATGGGCAATGCCTTTCTGAAATATAATCCTGGTTAGCACTCTTCATTTCTTTGGCAGATACATCGAAACTAAGGCATTGATGCTCATTAGCGACCCGTAAATATAAGACACTAATCATCACGAGGCGGCGCTAGTTACTTTGCGATAAGTACGCGTGCAGAATATTGATAATGACAGGGATGTTGCGCATCGTCTCACTTGCCGTTAAATTGCGTATACGACTTTAGGATGATTATTTGCTGACTCCGTACAACCCGCAAGAGAGTGGGCTGGTACTTGTAACTGGTCCCTGGTATATACTTAAAGACTTATAAATACAATGCTAACCATAAGAATATCTCTTTCGACGCATCCACTTATCGTTTATTATTATTTAAATGATGCCTGTATAACAGATTGTCGGCAATAACAGTGGATCCTCGGTACTCGATAATTTCATTGTAATTCATATACTTCTATGGCAATGGACTGCTGTCTCTTCCCCTTTCAGGGCAACACCTACCAGAGTGGCAACACCTACCGGAGTAATCGCTTCGCGGACGAATGGATTTTTTGCCGATGGTGAAGTGGTTACAAGGCCCATTCCTTATTGAATTTAGATCCGACGTTTTTTTCACTCAAATCACTGACCTTCTAGAGTAAAGTGAGAATAATCAATGAAATCAGTCTATGGTGGATATTTTCTTCAATAATCATAACAGATATTTTGGATAATGACAAATTATTGTCAAAGAACAGGCGCGTAGACAGAAAAATATGGGGGGGGGGGGGGGTCAATGTGCCAGCAAACATGAAATATGTGTATATTAGGGGGGTCCAAAAACAATTTTCGAACCACAGGATAAAAGCCCCCCCAGCCCAAATTTGGTTTACAAAAAATAGAACCGCATGCTTTTCGTTTTTCAAAATTCAAGGGATATTTTGGATATTCGAAAAATTGAACTCATACACCAGGGTTTGATCAAAACGTTCTAAGACTCTGAGATTAAAGGGGAGTGTCTACGAAATGAAACGATATCAATTACTTTTATTTCTAACCTGTTTTTGCTCCCCGTAGAGCGCCCCAAATATGACGCAAAAAATTTTAAAAACTACACTTTTACGTATTATCGTTAGTTTATAGCAATATCTGTCGTTTCTATCATACAAATCATCACGAATGGTCAATTTGAATATTTCTCATAACTTTTCTAACATTTTTAAATTGTTGAAATAAATTCAACTTCTTTAAACAATTATTAATTCCCAAAAAATGCAAGAAATAATCGTGTCTTCTGATAGGAATTAAATGTTTCGTCAATGTTGGAGCATTAATTTTTTCAGAAATATTTTGTTCTTATTTAAACAGTCATCAAATGGTTATTTTCAAAATTTCCAGAAATTGAACCAGAGATGTTCACTTTTCCTCTAAACTGGTATGATATCCTTTTTTTCGTTGGATAATTATATTATTTCGATCATTTTCTTCTGATGTTTAAAAATTTGTCCCTTTATTTGAACCATCTTTATTTGCTTGAGCAGTTTTTTATCAATAACTTTGAGAAAATTGAATGAAATGGGATACATATAATTATTTTTCTGGCTGTATAATATATAGAAAGAATATTTTCGAACATTTTCGTCCCATCGTAACAAAAATAACGTGTTTTATCGAAAAATAATTTCTAACGAATTTCCATAACTTTTTTAAATGAACAATTTTTGTTATTATAACTTTTTCCCGTATCTCCCATTGTTTGTTTGGAAATGGAATTTTTTATTTTTGAGTATTTTATTTCTATGCGTAAAACGTGTGCCAGGAGGCAGTACAATCCGATTAGTCTTCCAAAAAATATGCGGTATACAGACGACAACGACAACAACGATCATAAAGACAGACAGACACCATCGTGAAACCGGGTTTTTCGGATTCAGGGGGTCTTGAAACGTGAAGATTTCATTGAGGCTGCGGAAGTCGATTCTCACATAAAACCAATACCTTCTCATTATGATGAGAATGTAAAATATTTTTGAAGGAATTCTTGTTCAAACAAAGCCAATAGCCAACTACGTCCGTCAACATTTTCTACGAAATTTATTATTG
>WSXT02206504.1:0-18179 GCA_011762715.2 Neuroterus valhalla
AATCAAAATTATATTTATCTTCTAACGCGGAAGAGCAAAGCTTCGGTCGGCGGTCCCGCGACAGCTCTATTTTTAACGTTTCCAGTAAAAAAAAAATTTTGACAAAAAAATTGAATCTTCAAACCAAAAATATTGGTTCTAAACAGAGAAGCTAATTTTCCTCTGCTTAATTGAACTTTTAACAAAATAAATAAATTTTCAAACAAACACTTGAATTTCCTACAAAGAAATTTATTTTCAACACATAAATTTAATTTGCAGCGAAAGAATTTTATTTCTAACCGGGAAGGATGATTTTTTAATAAACTTCTTCCATCCGCAGCCATAAAAAAATGGGATTTCTACTAAAAGACAAAAATTTTCAAACAAAAAAAGACAAATTTCAAACTACAAATTAAAAAGACCAGAACAGTCTTTAGCTCGAGTTTCTCGTTTCTTGATTTCAACCAGGGAACAACTAAAGCCTGTTTTAAATACATGGTAAGGGCCTAGCTAGACGATCATGAGTGTTTTAGTCAAAAATGATGAAAATTCCGAACAGTGCCTTAGAGGGTTCTCTGTGGCTCGGTGGCTTGATCGGTTGAACATTCCACTCAAGTATATAGTGGCATTCCCAGTTCAAATCCAGACCAAGCCAGGTTTTTCCTCGTTTACCCGCAAAGAATAAAAGGAAAATTGGTCCAAGTGATCGACACAAGTAAACATAAAAATTCATTAATCAAATGGTTAAAAAAACAGCAAAAGTGGAATTGTTACTACACGGAAAAAATTTGTACTGGAGGAATTACGGAATTTGTTACGAACTGACGGATATGAGAAAAAATACGGAGAAATACGGGAGTATTTTCCAATGGGACAGTAATTTTACCAGGCCAAACATTTTTGGTTGACCAAGTTATATTTAATTTTCTTATTTTAACGTCAGATATTTTTGCGACGTTTGTCCCTTAAATGTTGTACAATAACTAGGGGTGAAACAGGAAATGGAATTTTCATCCCGTTATGAATAATAATTTTAAAAATGCGCAAGTCTTAATGTTTCTAATCTAAAATTGCTTAAATCATATAATTTCCAGAATTTGTCGATTATTTCTTCCATTTAGGGCATGGAAAATTAAAATGTGAAACTGTATGTCATTCCTTTTTAAATTTTTTCATTGAATAATATTCAGAGCTTTCATTTTTTTACATAGAACAATTAAAATTGTAAAAAGGAAAGTTGAGTTTTTCATGTTCAATTTGGAATATCCGATCCATAGTGACTGATTATAAAAGAACAGTGAAGTATTTATAAATATTAAGTAATCATTTTTTTTCAATTGAAGAATTTCTAATTCAATGGTTTCAAGACGGGATACTTTGGACTGAAAAAATGTGTGTATTTTAATAAAAGGCCTCTGAGTATGAAATGTATTATCTTGAAGTAATTCCTAAATTGAGAAATATTTTTCAATTGTTCCGACTTGTCTTGCCAAATCTAATGCTATCGCTTCTCAACTCTTGCAGTACAATTTGATTAGAAAAAATCATTGATAAATTATATATACCGTTGAACAACTAACATTTTTTAGGAATTTTGAATCTTGGATTCCAGAACCTTCTTATTTTTAAGGGTCCAAGTCTTTGCAACTGCATTTTAAGATTACCTGAATCGAAATTTACGTTTGATAATTAAAATTTTAAATGGAAAGTTTTCAAATCGGAAGAATTGACAGCTTTAAGTTGGTCAGTCTGCAAAATTATGACTGGATATTGAATGTAAAATATAAACAACGATACCGCAAATGTACTGTTTTATTAATATGATATCATATGTGTTTTTTGATTCGCCGTTGCATTATTTTTTTAAAATCTTACCATAATTTCCATCGAATTTTTCAACCACGTTTCGTTTTTCCTGATGAATTTATTGAGAATATAATGAGATTTCTTCCCTTCTCGTTTTCAACGAGCACAAAAGCTTTTTCAATGTAATTCTTTCATCTGGATGAATTTTGAATTCAGCTCCATTTTTTCCCCTCCAAAACAGAAATCTGAGTATCTAGCTCTGATGTGAACACATCTTTGACTTATTCGAAAAATCCTCCGATTTCCTCCAATTCAATTCGTGAAAGTTGCCAATAGACTCTGAAAAATAGGAAACCTTATGTAGTTCTGTAATTTTGTTCCCCATTGATTTCTTTTTACACATTAGATTGTCAAAGTGTTGTTTTTGGACTTGCAGTTTAAATTTTGCGATTCCAAAATGTTGCTTGCTTTGTTTTATCTGAAACATTTTATTTATGAAGTCTTATTTTCAGAGTGTACATGAAAAAGTTTATTTTGAAGTAGAGAACCTAACGTATTCTATATACCTCTAGAAATATCCTCCATACATGGTATGCATAGATAAACACTCGCATGGAAAATAAAAGGCACTTTTGTTGACGCAAATTTTACGGGCCGTGACAGCGTGCCGCCAAACGCTCGGGCAAGGTTAACTTTGACTGTTTCTAGAACAAGAATTGCGTCGCATATCTCTCTTTCCATTAGAGACATTATGCAGGGGTGCCACCTTTGCGAAAGTGAATGAAAATAACTCTCTAAGTCCAAAGTTCAATTTTTGATTTTCGACCAGCTTTTTAGGCCCTTTGAACCACTGTGCGTCCGTCCGTATATTTCAAACACATTAGAGTCCTGTAATTTTGAGCGACCGAGAACCCTTATTCTCGCAGCGGAAATGTAGTTTCTCTTCAACTTATTCGTAATAATCATTTCGAACACTTACAGCACCGATTTTCAATATTTAGTATCAGTTATGTAATCACAACTGAACAGTTGTAGATGATTTAAAGAGAAGCTCAGGAGGAAATTGTCAAGACCTTACCATTGGCGTACGATTGGACCAATACCTGCCGCCATATTGGGAAAATATTGTCGACCGGTATTCAGGTTTTGGGGACGTATAATACTCCAGGTAATATACGTAGTTTTCTACGCGTATATTATCACATATATTACGTCCCTAGTTTTCTACGTCAATTGACGTATATTACGTCCAAACAGAGGTATTACGGCGCATGCGCTGCTTCTGTTAGCGTCTTCATCTACCCTTAAATTTATCGACGTAAAAACTTTTTGATTTTCGAAAAACTGTTCAAAATAAGTGAAAGAAAATGCATAGAGATAGAAGACCTGAAGGAAAAGTGTGAGATGAACTTTTCTGCGTCCTTGCGAAGAATGACAATGGAAAAAATGCTGCATTATGCACAGTTTGCAATACCATAATACACGTCCTGAGTTTCGTCATCTGCGATATTTTAGCTGCTACTGTTTTTTTTGCAAATATTTCTAGTGAAAAATAATGAAGATTAGGTTATGTAGCATTTTAAAAAATAATAATATTAAATCCAAACTGTTTTGAATATAAATGCTTCTATTGAATACAAAATCATTAAAATTGCCGAAGATGTCAATAAAATGCATTGAAGGCAATTTGGATTCCAAAATTGACTGTGCAGATTTGGTTAAATAAAAAGTTTTTTCTCGTAAATACATCTGCAACTGATTATTTTATTGTACTGAATGGCACATATAATAATTCTTAGACATTATTCTGAATTTATAAAGCATCAGCATTTCAAAGAAATGCACAAAGATTTTAAAAGATCAGATATATTATCTCTGATATTGTGTCATAATTTCCGAATACTCTTATTCATATATTTATTGAAATTCGCTGCTGTATTTGTCTTGTCATAACGAATTGTAAGAAATATCACTCCTTCAAAGCAAGGTGAATACCGGTTTGAATTCGTATGTTTCAGGCATATCCTGGTTATTATAGGCACCATGACTTTTTTACAATTCCAGTTAAATTTATAGTTTTGCCTTCATTTGAGTTGATTCTTGCGTCAATATTTACGAAATAAAATTAAATTTCAATAAAAATATGAGGTGTAATAAGATTATTCCATATAATCAATAATAAAAAATAACTAACATACCTGTGGCTCTGCAATTGATTCAAACTTGTATTTTTCAAATTTTTCTTGCAAACCAAACATTTTGCAACCGTTTTCTTGTCATCTTTTTGTCGCTCCAAAAATAGAACCTCCCATGGGATGGCACTATGCTTTTGAGTATTTTTTCTCTCCCAGGTATAATTAGATATACTTTTTGAATATGATTAATGATTATTACCATTGTTCATCTTTTTCATCGAATTGTTAAGAGCAATAATGAACTTACTAGGTTTTCTACTGTTTATGACGTATATCACGTCTAAAACGTATAATACGTCGACAACTCCCGAGTTGCGCGTAACTGACCAACCCTGCCGGTACTGGTACAGCGTTGGGAAAAGCTTAGAGTGCTACGCCCGTGCCAAGTCTCGGACGGCCAATGTTGGCCCATTATTGAGACAAGTCTTGACAAAACATAATCGCCGATACTAGAAAAAAAGTAAATAATTAATATTTTTGGAAAATAATTCATCATTTATTATTACTTTAATTTTCTCAAGATTATTCTTTCTATTCCAAAATAGGCAAGAAATTCCTCCGAAATGAATCCATCGAAGAAGAGATAACTTTGTTTTTTATTCTCCTTCTTCCTTGTTCTTACTTCTCTCAAAGAATAGTAAGAAAAAATGAGATGCTATGAAGTCAAACTGAAATACGATGACGACAACTATAAATTTCGATATCTGATAGCTGCGTTTTTCTCTCCTCTCAAAGGTCAGACGAATTACCTTGACCGTGAGAGAGAATAAAACTAGTGCTCCCTGGGCGACACTGGTCGGAACTAACTCCACCGTGCAAGCGAGGATCGATATCCACGATATCGATCGAACTTCACGTTGATTCGCACAGAGAGCATTAGCTTCATTATCTCTCACCGTCAAGATAATTCGTTCAATATTTGAAAGGAGGAGAATATGCAGCTTTCAGTTGTCGAAAATTTCAGTTCTCACTACAGTTAGTTAGTTTGTCTTGCCAGTATTCTATTTTTTGTTACTGTTCTTTGAGAGAAGGAAGAACAAGAAAAAAAAAACTTCTCCGTACCTCGATGGATTCATTCTACAGGAGTTCATTGCCCATTTTTGAATAGAATAAATATTTTTGATAATATTGAAGTATTGATAGATGATACATTATTTCCCGAAAATTGTGATTATTTACTTCTTGCCTAGTATTGGCGATTGCATTCTGCCAAGTATTGGTGGCCATTATTGGCCGACTGAGTCTTGGCACGGGCGTAGACACACCAAGTTTTTCCCAACGTTGGACCGATACTGGTCACCAATACGGGTCCAACATGTGGAGCATTGGCCCTCAGTATGAGCCCAGTCTTGGGCCAATGGTAAATTTCCTCCTATGAGTTCATGTTAATTCACCGAATTTCTCCCATATCCACCACCCCTTAACTGATTCTGTAATTCCTACAATACAAATTTTTTCCGTGTACAGTTAACAACTATGTGAAAGAATGCTGAAGTTTTCAGTAAAGTTCCTCAACCTGGTTAATAAATGAGAAAAATGTATTGAAAATCTGAGCTTGACTAGAGACATAATGAGGAATGGATGAATGTTCATGCCCACTGTCCATCGCGACGCAGTGGCGGAACCTTAATTGGAATTTCATCGGGTAGTAGGCTTATTCGAGCATTTACTGCGATATGGAGATAAGCCTGTTGTTCTAATCGCTCGAAGGGCGTTGTACACGGTACGAGCTGCCAGCAGGCAATTGAATTAATTTTGGTAACAAGAAGGCTGCGAACCGCTAACGATAATTGCCGGGGCTCTTGCCGAGCGGTACACACACACCGGGCGGCGCGGCGGGGTAGCGGTTCGAACATTCAAATTAAGAGAATGGCTTCCCGGGAGGGTCGAATTTCGTCTCGCTACCTCCCTGCTATCAGCAATCTGCTGTGCTCGAATGCCGAAACGTAGAAATTTAATCGGTGCTCCCAGACCCACCTAATGTGGTGAACAGATCACTTCCAGTATTTTCTGATTGCTGAAATACCCCCTCACTTGCTATTAAGGTGACAAACATGTGTGGGCATCTGCATAAAAAGGGCCCTTACCCGTGCAGAAAATGCTTTTTCAGACTTGTTTTATAAAAAGGGTCGTACCAGGCGTTCATCAGGTTGCCTGATTTGAAAATTTATATAACGACCCTGATAAGGTCCAACTGAAGCCCGGATAAGTTGCCCTTATTATTAAATAAGGCAATCTGATTATTATCATATTTAAGGCCCTTATAAGATCTGAATAAGACCCGTATAAAAAAGCTCCCTTTGATGTTAGAAATAAACCAAAACTCAACTTCAGGTGAAAGTTTGCATTGTTATAAAATTTTCCGAAAAACTCTTTCAACATGAGTCTTTTACCCTTTTTATTAGGTGTTTCTTTCCTTTATTCAACCTTTTTGGAAAATGGAAAGTTTAGTCATTTCTTGAGCATCTTTATCGATGGCTTTTACTGAGTTCAAATGGCCCCGCGCTTTACTGCACATGCGCAGCTAAAAACCGTTAACGTATCACCACCGGGCCAAACGCAGCCATCAATCCGCTATTTGTGCAACGTGGGGATACTATGACATGACTGTATCGGTTATTTTTTCAATTTTTCGCATATTCCAGTTTGTATCGAATGAACGTAAATGGAATTAGTGAAAATTGGTGAAGGGAAAAATTCATATCTGAGTGTACAGTATATTTAGTGCATATAGAAGACTAGAAGGTTATATCCTCGAGTTGGAGCACGCTTTTTATTTCCTGGAGTGCGATTATTCTTCCAAGTATTTCGTGAATTCTAGTAACGTAGGTAAACGAGTATATGTAAAATTGAATCTCGATACAGTCATGTGCTTTGAATGTACGCACAATAAGGAGTGATCAATTTTCAGGTTAGGGCCAATTTGATGCTCTTTCGAACACGCTTACACAGCCTATCTACCCTAGTGTCGGGGGTGGATCGAATTGGATTAAAATGGATTCAACTACAATCCATTTGAATTCAGAGCAATCCAAGTTATCCAAATAATTTTTTTTAGGAATCAGATGAATCCGTTTCGATCCATTCTTTTAACACTAATAATTATAACTAGCAGCATCAATTAGACAATGATTTCTTAAATACATTCTCCTCATAATGAGAAAGTATTGGTTTTATGTGAAAATCGACTTTCGCGGAATTGATGAAATCTTCACGTTTTGAGACCTCCTGATTCCGAAAAAGTAGTTTTCACGTTGGTTTCTGTCGGTCTGTTTTCGTCGTTGTCATCGTCTGTATACTTCATAACTTTTGGAAGACTAAACGGATTGGATTTTTTCTTTGGCACATATTTTGAGGGGACCAAAAAGACAGGTCAAGTTCGTTAACCAGCTAGTTAGGATGAAAAATCAAAGAGGGGGAGCATTTTAAACATTTTTTTGGACTTTTGTTTCTTTTGATCTTTGGCACTCTCAAAATTTGAAAATATGAGCGAAAATGATGATTTTTAGCCAAATAACGCAAAATCGAAAAAAAGTCAGAAGGAAAAAGGTTTCTTCTTGGAAGCCGTATAAGATTGTTTATGCAACTTTTTGAATTTTCTCGAATAATCGAAAATTCCAGTTTCGATCGCACAGGAAATTATGAAAAATGGAAGGTTTCATTCTTTGGTCAAACTATGCAAGTTACGGGAAAATATAAATCAACAAAAATCCTGCACCAAAGAAAGATCTACAAATCTGTTACGCCATTGATCGAGTGTGCAGCACGAGACATGCGATGAGAATGTAGTCGTTGATGCCGCAGAAGCTTCAACAAAATAGAGTTCACAATTAACAATAATTTAAAGTAGTCGACATTTTTCTTCTTAGTTTCAAAAGCTTTACATATAACTGTGGGGAAGTTCAGAGGCTGAGCGCGTAGCGTGAGGTAAATTCATAACCGAGCGTGGAGCGCGACGTGAGTTTATGAGCGACTGCGAAGCGCGAAATCCAAAAGACGGCGCGTTCAAACTTACGAGCGAAGCCAGCCGCGTGCAAAGCGCGGGATGAAAATTTGCCCGCGTCTCACGGTATGTGTTGACAGAAAAATCAATGAAAAATCTCATTTTATAATGTTTTTTGTAAGCATGTGAAGAAAAATCAAGCTTAACAATGGATTACGGCTGACAAATTCGAAAATGGAAAGGTTATTCTCCTTTCTTTTAAGAATAAAAAAATGCTATTTCCATCACTGTTTGAAATTTTAAAAACGTGCCCCTTGAGCAAAAAAAATTTTTTTGTAAATTTGTTGAATCTGAATAACATTTTTTATCACTACTATCCTGGGTTGAGTTTGGCACTGATGATCTTGTTCTATAAATTATATAATAAAAGCGAGAAATCCATTATTTTCAATGTTTTTGTCAAGTTCTTAGACATCAATAATAATTACAAAACAAACGTTAAATACAAATTTTAGGAGATAAGGCATTCAGAGATCCTATTATTTTGCTTCTGGAATAAAAAGCAACTATAAAAATCTAGTTTCTCAAAGGATAGTACAAGAGTTGACAGTTTTCGCATCAAAATGCTCATTTCTTTCGACAAAGATTGACAAATACTTATATGTGAAATTTTCAAACTATAATAAAATACAACAGTATGCATCGGTACAAGAAAATAATACAAAAAAGTACAAATTCATCACAACGATGGGCAAGAGCTATGAATTCTTGTAGTTTTCGTTCGAAATTGTTCTATTTATTTGCATTTTCCTGTATAAATGCTTGTAATTTTTTGTACTTTCTCCTAATTAAAAAAAAATACATGTATATAAATTGTAAAGTTTGAAGAAACTCTCGTTTTCGACCTTCTTCAAAATTAATTTAAAAGATATAAAATACTCTAAAATGATAATACTTCAATCTCAAAAATTGGTACCATACATTTTCAGGATCAAAGTGAAATTAAAAACTTGTGAAATTATTCAAAAAAGGAAAGAAGATCATGAAAAACTGATTTAAGGTATTTCAATTTATTCAAAAAATTTTGAATCTCTTGGCAAATTATGTGGATAATGAATCAAGTACAAAGACAATTTTATTCATAAATTAAACTATTTTCACTACGCCGGAGACGTTTGCGATAATGTTACTTGAGGAAAAGGAAGAAACGTTACCGAGGTAGTTGAAATTTTCTCATTTGGAAACATTTTTCTTTGTAACTGATTTATTTTCGCATAGTTTGCCAAGAGACTCAAATCTTTTTGGAAAAATTGAATGACATAAATTGGTTTCTTATTGTTTTCTTTTCTCTTTTGATTAATTCCAATAGTTTTCGAATTCCATTTTGATTCTGAAAATGTATTGTCACAATTTTCGACTTCGAGGCATTAGAGGAGAGTGGGGAGTTGTGAGCCGGGTTTTGTTTTCGAGGTATATCTTCCATACAAATCGATAGATTGTAATGTTTTAAGTTGAATTTTTGGAGGACATCTAAATACAACTACTGGACAAAAGAATTTGTAAAAAATCACCGTCGTCTTTGAAATATTGCAGATCGGCTAAAAGTGAAAAAATCGGCATTCGTAATTTTGTTGGCAAGTTGTGAGCCATGTCAAAAAATGTCAGGAAACAGCATATTTTTATCATTTATGTTTATTAAAGTAGGAGAAAATGAAATTTAAGATAAATTCGATGTAACTATAAGATTTTAAAAAATTAAACGGATTCGCAATTAACACAAGTGTATTACCCAGTTGTCATGTTGGGACCTTTCAAGTGCACAGCACGGTTGCACATGTTACAATGTATTGCGTTGATTCTATTCAATTTTTTCGGCATTGTGCCCATACAGATGATGCAGAAGTCTTCATCAACTCCCTCCAACTCCCTACAACTGGTGGCTCATAGCTCCCCATATCGGACTTATATAGAATGGACGCATCGCTATCGACGCACTGAACAATTATCAAAATTTTCTTTTTTGTGTAGAGAGCCAATGGCCTAAGGAATGTTTTTATAAACTTTCATCTAGAGTTGTCTGCAGAACGGGCCTCAAAATACCACAAAAACAAGTATAAAAAAAACTTTCGGGGTGATTGAACACTGAGTGATTTACATAAAGGCCAAGAACGCCTGCAGATGCGATGAATGCTCACTGAAAAGTTAGCTTGGGTCAAGAGAAATACTGAACAGTACATACAACAGACTTAGCAATCACAGCATGACAGAAATCTAAATGGCTCACAACTCCCTCCGACTCACAACTCCCCACTCTCCCCTATTATTTTAGAGTTTTTATATTTCTAAATTGATTTTGAAGGACATCAAAACCGACAGTTCAGAACTTTTAAAATTTCTAGATTTTTTTCTTCACCTTTCCAAAATTATTTCTGATTTTTTGTTTATTTTTCATTTTTTCTGTTTATCAATTCATTTCCCGTTTATTTTGTTCAAATTGTTTCGAACTGTTTCACGTATTATTTTCTTTCTTCCCAAATTCTTAATTTTTTTGTTGAATTGAAATCTTTCGTTGCGTAAAAAACTTTCCAAACGAATTGTTCAGAAAATGAGTTGTAAAAAATGAGAAGCGTGAATTGCAGCTCACTGAAAGACAAATTTTCAAAATCCAAAAATATTCTTTAAGGAATAGTAGAAGGATTTTAAAGAAGTTCACTTTGCATGGACATAAAAACACTAAAAGGAAATTACAAAAAATTTTAGACCTAAAAATTCCTCAACCCTTCAAGAATTTCTGTTCCAAATTTCAGAATTGTATGTTTGGTAACATTGAAGAATACTGGACACAAAAATTTTGTGGTGAACCTTATGAACCCTGGTTCTCAGCCCTATTGGCATGGAGCACCAGGAGTTTAACAAATAGTGTCCATAGTAAATGAAGTAGAAAACTCCCGTTATTTATGAAAAAATTTACAACCAATATTTTCCTCTTTTAAAAAACAAATGTTCTTTTTGCTCGAAAAAGGTTGCTCCAAATAGACGAATTTCTACTAAATGAGAAATAGACTCCATTGAGATATTCAAACTCTAATAAAATACCTACTTTTCCCTCAAAATCAATCATTTCGGAGATATTCAGGGACAGTTCGCTCTTCCGATTCCTCCAGGTAATAACAGCAAAATGTTCCAGAAAAATTTGTCTTGGTAGCAACATAATTTCGTACAGTTGCTTTTTTTGTTAGAAAGAAAATATAGGGATCCAAAAATCTTTTATTTTCTGGAATTTCCATTAACGCAATGCTCTTATTTAAGGGTTATGGATAGTATTTTCATGAATTTTTCTAAACCGAATTTGAAATCGGATGTTTTATGTCTTCATTTAAACATCCTTTATGAAATTTTTTTCAACCATAATGAATGCTTATTTTCTCCCTTTTATTGCATATTTGTTATATATTTATCATGAAGATAAGTCGAGTGAAAATCCATTATGTGTAGCAAGGGCACTCAAGATTATTTGATCCAACAGGTTCCCTCGTATGCTCTGCATAATCTTTCGACTTTAGGGATTTGTTGAAGTGTCCCTAACTTGAAGCTCGATTTTTCGATGGCGTCATAATCGTTGAATGCACGATAGTAGCTACCGTTTCGAAACTCAAATGGAAGCTCGAGTCGATAGCGAAAACCCAGAAGAAAGTTTTCATGACCGCCTAGTAATCGTGACGTTGAGAATTTTCAAATCGATTTTATTTCCTTCGCAGGATCTATTTCGTTTAACTTTCTCGTGGACAAGGTATTTTATTCTTTGGCGTTGAAAGCCCTTGCTCTAAAAAACCTCGCCGATACAGGATTTTAGAAAAAACTTGCCATCCAATCAGGTTTTATTTAACTAACTAAACCGACAACTAGGATTACTTTTCTGGGACCAGTTTTTGCGTAGAATTGAAGAAAATACCTCTCACTACTTATTTTTTCAAGGTTTCAGTGCGAAAATGGAGATTCTGAGATTCTATTTGTTATTAAAGTTTAAATTATTTTAGTTTTTTATTTTCCCGTTTTCTAGATCCTATCGTGAATCATTGTGAAACGTGAATAGGCTTGGTGTTAATGATTTGTTTAGCTTGTTTACCAGAAATAAAATTTTTATGAATTGTTAAATTTATCATGGAAATTGTGACTATTTTTTTGAGGTGATAATTTTTTAGGGCACGGTGTAAACTCGCAAGTGAGGAGAGTTTTAGCTTAATGCGTAACGCTGAAACACTGTCAGGGGAAGTGACAGTGTTCCCCCGTCTCTAACCCCCTTTTCCACAAATCCTTCGCTCCCCACTAAGAGCGGTGTGTAGCGCGGTGTATAGCGGCATCTGTCACATGCAAACTGCGGTGTTTGTTTTTGTTTGCATTACACGGATCGGAAAAATGTATTATTTATTGGAGGAATGAAAAATATGATTAATAATGTAATAAACGAAATTATGAAAAAGTGTCATCTACATATTTTTGATTATTTGAAATGATTAGTTGTTGAAAATCACATTTTTCATTGATTTTAAATTTTTTGAATATGGAAGGAAATTATTAAGAATCTGGGAAAATTTCAATTATTCTTTGAAATGTTCATTGTAAACAATAGACTAATTTTTTGTCTGGAATCGACTACGAATATCTTGCCCGTGTCTCGCTGATATCTTACTCTTTAAATTAAAAACAACTGTCACTTATTAGAAAAATTACTATACCTAATTTCGTCAAATTATTATGTGTAATTGTTTAAACAAGAACAACTGTAGGTCACTTTTAGCTCAAATTATTCACTTTTGTCTCTTTTTCAAAGTACATTAGTCTGTGGCAGCCCTGCATAAGGAGCCGACCCCATAAGTACCCAACCCGGACTATATCCCATGTTTCAGTTTTTAAAATGCCCAATTCAATATTCGAAGGAAAGTCTGGTCGAAAATAAAGTTTGCCAGGCCAGGTAGTAAAAAACCTCAGTGCCACTGAGCTATTTCATAGTTTCTCTATTCCAATGTCCATCCCTCATTGAATAAAATAAATTGAATAAAATAAATTGAATAAAATCCTGAATTGAATAAACCATTATGTAAATAAAGGACATCAAAAGTTTATATACACAGCTTTTTTCATTCTGGACGCGTTTAAGGATAAAATCTTTTCCTATTTTTCTTCTCACAACCCTCCGCCGATAGCAGTATTCTCTTGTCGTGATCTTCACTCATTTTATGGAATCCCTTTGAGATTTCCGATACATCACATTCTCACATCGGCATCAGCAATGCGGTGGAAAATCGAAGGGAAAATGATCAAACTGAAGGAGCTGTGACTGTCTTATTTCCGTTTATATCAGTTTGTTTCAGTTTATTTCACTCGCTCCTCTTTAACGAAACAGTTGAGAAGTTCTCATTCAGGGCGTCGCCATCGCCAGACTGAGAGCCCTGGAGAATAATTACGGAGTTCTTGGCTTATCGTTAATGAGACAGTTACCGCTTGTGCATTATATCGCACATACGTCGAATTCACAAGTTTAACTCCGTACGATTGCGGTTTGGACGAAAATTCACTTAAGCATTCTGTCTGCGATCACGTCTATTCGTGCCTCGATCGAAAATCGAATTCGGACCAAACCATCCTTCCTGCCAGTTTCCCCTCCTTTTTTCGACCCCTCCCCCTCTCACCCCTTTTACCCAACAACCTCCGACCACGAACCTCAAACCCGTGGCCCCAATGATCTCACTGCTCGTGCAACTTTGTGGGAGCGCGGAGAGAACTCTATCGCGCAGATTCGCGATGCATACTGATTGGTCGGGATTTCCTTTTCTCGAGCCCCTGCTATAATCATTTGCCGTGAACCCTTTGTCTCGGGAGATAATTTGATTTATATTATAATTTAATGCATTGATTGCTTCCGATATCCTGATTGGTGCAAAATTCGAGATTCGAATTCCGCAGCGTTTTCGGTGTCTTCATTCTTACAGATTTAATCAAATTGGCAATTCCTTGGCGTGATATGACGCGTAGGTATTACGCGCAGTTTTCTGTAACGTATGTGAACTTTCCAAAAACGAGTAAAAATTGTTTTGGTCATCCGTTCCCAATCCAAATTTGATCTTTTATTCCAGATAAGTAAAAGTTTTTAATAAGTCCAAATACTGAAGTTTCGACGCGGCTTTGTGTCTTCGTAAGTTTGGAATAAAACTAAAATCAAAGAATAACGAACGATTGTGAACTGAAACCTAATTGCTAAATACATCTTAAGAAAAACAAAGCCAAATAATAATCGTAAAAGATGAATTACCTGTTACATTGTATAAAGTCGATGTTATAAAATTGAAGAGAAAGTTAACTGTCAAAACAAACTGTGCTGGTATCACATTAACCTCACGAGATTGAAAATGGAGGCATAACGTCAAAATTAAAAACTACATGTTTGAACAATTTTTATTACATAAATGAACACAACAAAAGGTTGTTGGTTATAATTAGAGATCAATTTGCATAAAAACCAATTATTCAATCATTATAGAAATAGATTCTTCTCGACCTAGGCCCAACGACATGGATGAAATTCAATTGGTACTACAAAATGAGAATATAGAAGCAATAACTACGGAAGATGAATGTTTGGCAAAACAATTTTAGATTAAAAATGAAAAGTATGGCCGTTCTGAGAGTCGAAGAACTTATTTTGGGCACAACTGCGCAAAGAAACAGAAGATTCTAGCCAACATGTACTAAATTTCAATTTTTTTCGCGCTTTCAGATTGATGAATAAATATTAACAAATTAAAATTGAACAAACGTGCTCAAAAGATATCTTTAAAATTCAGTCATCCTACATGCGAAAAAAATGCGATCAAATAGGAAATAAGACAATGTTAGGCATATTAAATTGTTTCTCAAACTTTACATTTACATTTTTTTAAATGATTCAAAACAGTTTATTATTGTTTATAGCAATTCCCTGTGTATGGAGGTACGAGTTTTTTTCCTCTAAATATGATCAAATTCTTTTCACTCTACAGTTGGATCAAGGTGATACTTGAGTCAACTTGAGAAAAAATTGTTCAAACAATTTATTATTATTATTCATAAAAATGTTCTCTTAGAATAATATCACAAAGCTGCGGTTTCATCTAATGTTTCAAAATTTTCTCAACTTCCCATCCATGGTGAGGTAATTATAATTCAAGGTTGAGGAGCAAGATTGTTAAGAGTGTTCTTTCCTGAAAAATGGGAAAATGGTTGAATTCTCAATCCAAAAGATAAAAATAATGCATTACAATGGATTCTTCAACTCAGAATGATGGATTTTTTGGAGAATTGTTCAAATAAAACTGTATAAAATTATTATTTTACCAAAAGTATTAAATATGAATTTTAATGAAAAAAAAATCTGCCCGCTGCGCTTCGCTCGCAAAGTTGAGCACGCCTACGGCGCGCGTCTTTCTAATCTCGCACTTTGCGCTCGATGGTAATCTCATCTCGCGCTCCGCGCTCGATTATGAATTTACCACGCGCTACGCGCTCGGCCTTTGTGCCTCCCTTCAGTTTTATATGGAGCTTGTGAACTCAACAGCGAAATGTCTACTACTTCAATTTGATGAGTGTGAATTCTCTTTTGTTAAAGCTTCTCCGGCTTAAACGAATACATTCTCATCGCGTGTCTCGTGCTGCGCACTCGATCAAAGTTTGTCCAAAGCGGTAGAGAAGTTTTGTTACCTAATTTTTTTCACATGTTGTGTAGTTTTTTCAGAAATTTATTTTTAAAATAAAAACTTTTTTTTTACGATTGAAATAAAAACTACGCGTCCAAGGGGAAAAATTATTACAAATATACAGATATTTTTCGGGTGAATAACTTTTATCTATCAACTTCTGTGTTAGCTTTAGTCTTTTTTCCGAAACTATCATTTCATTTCTATTTTTCATTATTTTTTGTGCGACCAAAACTTGAATTCCCTTTTTTTCGATAAACTCGAAAAGTTGTGAAGTTTATCCTGGAGGGCTCCCAAAAAGAAAAATTTCTTTTCTCTAAACTTTTTTACATATCCAAAAATATTTCCAAAAGGCTCCGCCTTTTCTATCTCTGATCCAAAACAGACGGTTAACGAAACTGACTTGTACTTTTGGTCCCTCAAAATGGGTGCCAAAGCACGATCGGATATGATCATTCTTTCGAAGGATATCGAGTTCAATGATTATCACATTCTCATCAGAGAAGGTATTAGATTTATGTAAAATTCGACCTCCCCCCCCCCCTCACCGCTCTCGTAAAATGTCCACCTTTCGAGACCTCCTGAACTCAGAAAAATGATTTTTACGAATGTGTCTGTCTATCTGTATGTATGTCTGTATGTATGTCTGTCTGTAAGCACGATAACTTTTAAAAAAAAGAATCTATTTTATTGGTTTTTAGTAGACTCTTCCAGTGTCAAAAACTAAAGGTCAAGTTCGTTAGCCAGCTATTTTGGATGAAAACTCAAAAAGTTGTAGCATTTTGGAAATTTTTTTGGCTTTTTTTCCAAGACTCAGAGATTTTAAGTACGGCTTTCTGTAGTAAGTGAAAAGCGGAACATTTTACCCTCATGATTTTTTTTTTATGAAAAAAAAAAATGTCAGAGTTATGGCATTTTCGAAATTCGAAAATATAAACAATAATAAGGGTTTTTTTCAAACAACGCAAGATATGAAAAAAACGTTTCTTTTTGGGAGCCCTACAAGATACTGAATACAACTTTTTTAATTTCCTCAAAAAATCGAAAATTCCAATTTCGATCGCACCAAAAATAATGGAAAATATTCTGTGAACTCGATAACTTTCGAAAGAATGATGATATTCAATCTTGCTTTGGCAAACATTTTCAGGGACCAAAAATACAAGTCATCTTCGTTAACCAGCTGTTTCGAATCAAAAATAGAAGAGGGGGAGCTTTTTAGAAATTTATTTTCGACTTTTTTTCCAAGACTCAAAAATTGTAAGTAAGGTTTCTTTGTAGTTGGTAAAAATTGAAACAATTTATCCTCATGATTTTTTTTGATAGAAACAAAATTGTCAAAGTTATGGCATTTTTAAAATTCGAAAATGTAAATGAAAATGAGAATTTTTAGCCAAACAACGCAAGATATGAAAAAAAGTTCAAGGAAAAAAATGTTTCTTTTCGGGAGCCCTCCGGGATGAGCTTTCCAACTTTTCGCGTTTTTTAAAAAAATTTAAAATTCAAATTTTGGTCGCACGAAAAATAATGGAAAATAGAAAGTTTCATTTTTTGGTCAAACTATGCAAGGTGCGGGAAAATATTAATGGGATAAACTTCGATCAAGTGCGCAGCACGAGACACGCGATGAGAATGTATTCGTTAGAGCCGGAGAAACTTTAACAAAAGAGAATTCACACTCATCAAATTAAAGAAGTCGAAATTTCGCTTTTGAGTTCCAAAAGCTTTATATACAACTGCAGGGAGGTAGAAAAGCCGAGCGCTTAGCGCGAGGTAAATTCATAATGGAGCGCGAAGCGCAAGACCCAAAAGACGCGCGCCCAAGGCGCGCTGAAACTTGCGAGCGAAGAGCGCGATGAGAATGTGCCCGCGCAGCAGGCAGATTTTTAAAAATTTTTGCTGTTAGATCGAAATGAGAATTTTCGATTATTTGAGAAAATCCAAAAAGTTTTATTCACCATCTTGTAGGGCTCCCATGAAGAAACATTTTTTCTCTGACTTTCTTTTCAATCTGGCGTTATTTGGCTAAAAATTCCTATTTTCTTTTATATTTTTGAATTTTGAAAATACCATAACTCTGACAATTCTGATTTTATCAAAGAAAATCATGAGGATAAATTGTTTCATTTTTGACCTACTACAAGAAACCGTGATTACGGTTTATGAGTCTTGGAAAAAAAGTCCCAGAAAATATTCAAAATGCTCCCCCTCTTTGATTTTTCATCCAAAATAGCTGGTTACCGAACTCGAATTGTCTTTTTGGTCCTTCAAAATAGGTGCCATAGCACGATCGAATATGATCATTCTTTCGAAAGTTATCGAGTTCACACATTATTTTAAATTATACTTTGTGCGATCAAAATGGGAATTTTTTATTTTTTGAGAAAATCCAAAAAGTTGTATTTACCATCTTGTAGGGACCCTAAGAAGAATTATTTTTTCATTGTGACTTTCTTTTCAATCTTGCGTTATTTGGCTAAAAATTCTCATCTTATTTTATATTTTTGAATTTTGAAAATACCA
>WSXT02206515.1:0-18179 GCA_011762715.2 Neuroterus valhalla
TGCATATGCATGTATATATATTTTTTCCTATTATATTTTATCTAGATTCTATACCCTGAGCTTACGTACGTAAAATGCCTTGCATCATAAATTAATCTTATCAGTCCTAATACTGTTCATTATCAGCTTTGTATTCTGAAATGCTTCAAACCGACTGCTGTTTCACATTTTTATCCGTACTATGTATAACCTGTTCCTGAAAGGGCTAAGTAGCCCTAGGGACTTTTTTCGAATAAATACAAATACAAATACCCTTCCCTCACTTCATAGCATAACACATGGATTGAAGCTGTTCTGCCGCACCTGAACTCGTTGTTTGGATAACCGAAATTTCATTTTGGTTTATTGTATGAATTAGGCTGCCTTTCTTTGCGGGTTTTCTCTTTTTCTTGTACGCCAAGAAACTGTAAATTTCAAATCCTGGCTTCCGCCATGTGCTCCCGAAATTTGTGAATGAGTTACTTGTTTTCCCAATTAAATTATAATAATTTAAAATCCCCTTATTATTTAGGAGTAGGGAAGATAAGACCCAATTTAGCCCACGTTCCAATTTCTGTTTTGTTGAGTTTTGAGTATATGGCTGGCGTATGCGCGCCTTGCGACCGAAACTCACGTAGAAGTAAGATGGTTAGTTTTCAAGAAAGGAACGCGACCTGAGTTATAATAATCACTAAGTAAATGTGTTGTTTTAATAACGATGAATCGGTATGAGAATATCAAATTGAGGTTTTTTATCTGAAAAATACGAACGTAAACGGAAGGATATCAATTTCGGAATCACTTATCAATCTGGCTGGACGACCAGGTGGTACTTTACTTCTAATATCCATACGGCTGTTCGTACAAATACTTACTAAATCCTTGTCTGTCCACCATCACGAATAGACGCTTCAAAACTTGAGCGCCTGACAGCCCTTGCAGTATTCTCAAATTACGCTTCAAATGATGGAAACGATAACAAAAAAATATTGGTACCAGTAATTCTTATTCACTGATAATGCTTATTCTCTCTACCGGTACTGACTTCGATTTTCACGGATAATGACAATTTTTCCCTCTATAATTTTTTTTTTCTTGTAAACTATTTTACTCTCAGTAGAGTGTTGAACAAAGAAATATTTGGCGTAACTTTTTGTACAAAATTTCCTACAATTGGGCTCTGAATCTTGCCACATCCTCGTATAAATTCCAGGTTGAAACTGAAAAGTGCATTTTCGTAACGGAAGTTTCATTACAGTATGTATGTTGGGAATCAGTTATTTTTCAAATATAAGAAGAAGCTTGAACTTAATAATTGTTTCCTCGCCTTGAAAAGCTCACAAATATCCTTCAATATGTGTATTTGTGGAAACAAACATTTTTCTTACTTGGATCGTGAACGCATCCTACCGTTCTCTAATTTCAATATTATTTTACCTTTAGAAAGATAATATGTTAATATAACAGTTTTGACACAGGAAATCGCTTCGATTTTCAAACGTCTCCTTTCGCCGTTCCGAATAATTGAGGTATTCCTCACTTTTTTCAATTATAAAGAGTGATCCGAAGTTATATTACATGAATTAAATCACGAGCGTTATGAAAATTTGAAAAAGAACATTGAACGAGAGCTCCACATGAATTTTAAACAAATGATGATAGTATAGAAATATATTATTCTTTGATGTTCATCAAAATAAATCTGTAGTTGAAACTATGTGTGATTTGAAAATGTAAACCGTACGAATGACATAAGCTCATTCGATGGTATAGTAACTCAAATATATTATACCCTCTCTGCATATGTAGGAGACTTGATTTCATCATGAACCAGTACATATGAATATGATTGAAAAAATCAAGTCTCTGAAAATGTAAGGAGAAAATAATTTTACGGTAAGTCCTATGTTTTATAGAGGCCGGTTATGGCATCGAGATATGCAACATTTTTTTCTAGTACAAATTCCTGTGAGCCAGAAGAGAGTATGAAATAATTAAAGTGAATATCACAATTGATCTGAATTTATTTTATCAGCTATTCTCAAGTTCACATCAATTTACCACATACAATAAAAACTATGCCTTTCGCTGAATTGTATCTTCGCTACACCGCCGCTGGCACGTGAAAAATATACTCTTCCGTTTGGTCCAGGCACTGATAGATATAGACAGTACCCCACTGGCTTATCGCCTATATCACCTATGCTTGGTTTCCTATAATTATACTTTTGAACATCATCAACCTTGAAATACTCAAAATATAAATCTCTATAAACTTCATTCACTTCAGCGTCCTTCGGATAATGGTCAGCAGGAATATAATTATATTCTGGATCCAACAATTCGAGAGTTGATTCATAATGAAATTCCGGGGTTGTTAAAAAATAGAGAAAGTCTCTAGGATGCACTCGGTCTTGTTGCATCCATTGAGGTACTCCAACATTTGAGATATTTTGGAGACTTCCCTTATAGGTACGACCATCATTCATTTTTAAAATAAGGGTTCCAGGAGGTATGTCGTAGTGTATATATCCATAGGCGCCTGATTTTGAAACAAAAAATAGATACGCATAAGAACCAGGAAGATAATATTTATACAAAACAGTTGACGAGACACAGCTTTTTTCAGAACATACTGTGCATGTTATTTTCAAAACCAATTATTATTCATTCAAGAAAAATAGAAATAGAAAAATATTCGTCTTTCGGATTCTTTTCCATATCTCATGTTCAACCTGAGCACATTTTAGTCCTCTTTCGGAATTCAAGCATTTCATCAACCATCTTGTAGATGAAAACTTAAAGGGAATTTTCAGGCTGCCAAAAAACGGGACCAGATTTTACGACAAAACGATTGAATATTTTATTCCGATTTTTGATCAAGTATTCTAAATAATGATCTCACTGACCATTCGACTCCGAATTTCCTCAAAGGTGTTTGAATTCTGTTCGAAAATCTAAAAAGTCGATTTCAGCGCGCCCTATAGAAGGCAGCCGCAAGTGGTATTACACAGTGTTGATTTACGCGTAGCTGGGCAAACGCACGATTCAAGAGGAACGCCGTTGGGATCCTCGGCTCTGATTTCGGTTTATAGTCCAGGCATCTGGTAGTTTTGCTCCCGATTAATTCCTTTCTCAAATTTTTTCTGTGAGAACACTTTATTTAGGGGTCCTATTTGACATATTAAAAATGTCACTTTGAATAAGAGGGGGAACCCGATTTTTTTCTGAAAACATTCCCAAATTTTGCTTTTTGGTGTACTGATGATTGCTTTTCCATTGTAGAGCAAAATGTCTAACAGAAGGAGAGACAATGAAAATTGACCAATTCTTTGGATTTTCAGCGAAAAATCGCTGAGTCTGAAAAACAACTCTACACCGTTCTTCCTCATTATTTTTCAGATAAGCGTTTCACAGGTGAGTTGAAAAAGACTCAATTTCCTGTGATCAAAAAAAAAAAAAAAAAAAACAATTTTCTAACCATAATAGGTCATAAGTTACGACCCCTCAAAGTTGACTGTTTTTACCTATTTTTAGGGACAAGAAAAAAGGTTCGATTTTTTCCTAATTAATCATTCCAGGTGAGGTTTAAGCAGGTGACGCGAAAAGATAAAATATAGCAAGAAAATCTGCGTACATTTGAAAAAAGTCTTTTAGCCCTTTTAGTTTGGGAATTGCGAGATTTCTAAAATTCCATTTTTTTGGGCATTTTTTACTAACATCCGTTTTTGAGAAATATCTCGTTTCCTGCGTGTCCCACAACAAAATCTGTAGGGAAAAACAAAAGTGGAGTCAATATAGCGTAAGTTAAAAAAAAAGTTTTCTACCCCTAGAAGGTCACGAAATATGACCTTGGAAAGTGCACTCTTTCTGCATAGAGGCACCTGAGCGTACCGTAAAGTAGAAGTAAGGCCATAAGAAAAAGATCATAATTGTCTAGAAAGCTGATATATATATTTTTTCCAATAAACAAATAACTTTAATAATAATTGCTTGTATCGAAATATCGTTATAACCACTTTCGAGTAGATTTTGAGTAATTTGTATCAAAAAAGCAATTATAATTGTCTGGAAATGTGATACCTTTTTTATTAATAAACAAATAGTTTTTGTGACTATTTTTTATAGAATTGTTTTTGCCACAATATTACTCAAAAACTACTCAAAAGTAGTTAACACAAGATTTTGTTTTAAACAATTATTATTAAAATTATTTGTTTATTGATGAAAAATATATATCACATTTCCAAACTATTATAATTGCTTTCTTGCTACGAAAGTACTGAAAAACCTACTCAAATCATATTTACAGATAATTATGATTACTTTCTTGCCACAAATGTACTAAAAAAATACTCAGAAATGGTTATAAATAAAAAATGGTGACAGCAAGATTCTGCTTCAAACAATTATTTGTTAATGAGCAAAAAAAGACCTACTTCGCATCTGCGATGTTCTTTATACATTTACTTGTGGAAAAAAATTCGAAATATGGTCGTACTTCTACTTCACGGTACACTCACGTGCCTCTATGCAGAAAGAGTGCACTTCTCAAGGTCATATCTCGTGACTTATCAGGGCTAGGACACTTTTTTTTCGTTACGTTCAATTAACTCCACTTTTATCTAATCTGTACAAATTTTGTCATGTGACTTACAGGAAACGAGGAATTTTCAAAAAACAAAAACTCTCCGTTTTTGGTCAAATATGCCCAAAAAATGGAATTTTAGAAACCTTGCACTGAGGTATCCAGAATTGAGAATGCTGAAAGTAAAATGGTATGGGATTCGGACAAAGTTGAAGACTGAATGATTAATTTTTTATTGAAGCTCTTTGGAGAATGGTAAAGCTGCTGTTATGTGGATCGCACAATAGCGGTGGGGGAAATTCATTCTTGTGGCTGTTTGAATTATTGAATATATGTGCTGTGAACAGCAAAGTTCTTGATGATTGGAAAAAGGCGATAATCTTCTCAGCCTGCGAGGGACAAGTCATCGAGGCGACCCAATAATTAGAGATCCGTTTGCCTACTAAGTCTCGGAGCGATATTGCAAAGGACGAATGTGTCGTTTAAGAACAGGAAAAGACTAGTCTTACCTTTCCTGTTTTTATCATGTCCTAATTCTAATGTCTCTGGAGTATCCCCTCGTATGTTCATTCTGCTTCATGATTGAATTAGGGTCTCTCTCTACTAAAAGAGCTGCGTCTGAATTTATGAAAATAATAATAGAACCATAATAATGATAATTTTCTAAGCAAAGTTTCTTTTCGCCTGGAGCTTCGAGATTAGCAGTCAAATATTTTCTATAAGCTTAGCTTGTCTTTCTCTTCCCAACTACCTAATTTTTTTTGAACATCTAGACGCAGCCTTCTTGAAAACATATCTTTTCATATTTTTCTTCTAAATCCATCAATATTTGTTAAGAATTATTTTAAGATGTTTATTTTGCCCATTACTGGTCTAAGAATTATTTTAGAGAATCGAGAAAAAATCCGACATGGCCCAGACTTGAACCGGGATCGCCACTATACATGATTAGGGCGTTAATCAACTACGCCACTGGGGCACGCGGCAGACATTCTCTCATTTCTCGTACTTGCACAGGAGGACGCGGGTCTGTGTCTCTTTCTTCCTGTGTGATTTAGACTGATTTCTCATTTCTCTTAAACTGTTCTTAGACCAGTAATCAGCAACATTACCATCTTAATTTAATTGATCAATTAACCTGGTCGACATTTAACACCTTTCATTTTCAATTGTCTAAGAATAATAAGAAATGTCAGTTTTATGTGTCAACGTCGACTCTTCGTTTCGAACTGCGTACATTTCAGCACACGTTCATTTCTCTAAATTTTCTATGAAAAATGACTCCAAAGGAGGTATAAAGCAATTTTGAGTGAGTTTCATCTGGAAGAAAAAAGTTTGGACTAAGTTCAACTATTTTTTTAATTCTTATAGTGTTCTCATGATTTTTCGCAAAAATAGTTTTTAACTTCAGAGCGTTTGGGACAGAACTTATTTATATTTGGAAACTACTGATTCGTTGAACATTCATAAATTTTTGAATAAAATAAATATTTTATATCACACTCACGACTGAAATGAACGAATCTGACGTAATTCACGAATAAAGTTGCCACGGTAAATTTCATTTTAACGAAAAAAATAACAGCTCAAACAGATACACGGGAGAGTATACTGATTCCTTAAAAACATGGTCCAAGTTGTGACTTGTTAAATGACTTCTATACATGCACTAACTCTCATTAGTCTTATCCACTGACACGTTGTATTTATTCTCATTGGAATTTACAGAATGATTCAACATCACACTCTATGTAAAAACAAAGACTCGAATCATTTTCCTTATCTTCTCCTACCTCAGAAATAAAAATGCAAACAATCCAATCTTCTGATGCGTGAATCGCATCAAATATTAGCATCCTCTAATGAGTGTGTACATGGTATAATTTTTTCATAAAAGTTTTCAGAACTTTTGCACTAAGACTCAATTTATTTCTATTCAAACCACGGGCAAAAATCCTATTTGTCGAAAATAACAGGACGGAGATTAGTTTTTCGAAAAAAAACATTTTCTTTCTCTTTTTTGATATGCGGGTTCTCAGTTATAACTTATTGTAAAGTCTGAATGCCATAATTCTTTCCCCACATTTTCCTCCAAATTTGCAACCAGAAACATGAATTTCCACCATTTACTAAAGAGGTATTTTTCTGTTAGTTTCATTGTTTTTTTTTCGAATGAAGGAATAATAATCAAATGAATTCGAGCATTCAGCACGTTAGTTTAATGGGCACTTTGTTCTAATTGAAGTCTCTCAAGAACGTGAGGATCAGATATGAATAAATGAATTCATTATAAAAAAATCATCATTTGTTGTGTAAATAATCATTAATGAGTTTTGTTCTCATAATATTGATAAACCCTCAGTATTGATAAACACGCAAACTTACCATACTTGCTAATTAAACCATTCTTTTTGAAATATTTAAAGATTATTTAAATAAATGCCCTCAAAAAATCCGTTCCGGCACGTGGTACGACACTTCAAGAGTATTTATAAGATCAATTTCAAGAATTTGATGGTCCTCGAACTTTTTATCTCAATCTACTGTTAATGCTTCTGCTTCGATTATATTCGACGAGGGCCATCGAAGGATTTAGGGAACTTAAGGGCCGCCAAGAGCAAATCGATCCACTCGTTGTCTCACTCCACTTGAGAATCGATATTTCAAACGAAGCTGACTCCCGCCTATCCGTTTGCTGTCTTCAACTGTCCCGAAATCTGGCGTGGTTTCATTGGATGCATCCAAAACCAGCGACAAAAATGATGGTCAACATTCCATAGGCTTTGAGAATGACTCATTCGCCGAGGAGCGGAACCTTTGAACGGGCCAACAATTTTTTCGAGGAAGGAATCGCTCTCACAAATACCACTTGGGGCCCTCAACGCCAAGTTACTGGACACGATATGCCAGACTTTTTTAAGAATTCCGAGATGTGCTGACAATCAGGTCTAGTCATCTTTGATTTGTTGCCAATGAGGATGTACTTGGTCCAGAGAGGACTAGAGTCTCCTCATACCGGATATGTTTACGGATTTCTTTTCTTGCGAGATTTTTCTTTAATGATTACAGACCCCTTCTGCAAAGCCGTTCCTGAACGTTCCCGACGAAAGAACAGTGTGATGGCAAGGCAAATGGACCCACCAATCCAGCAGAAGTGCAACTGAAGCGCTCGATCAGCGAGAGCCACTGGAGGCCCGCCCAAAGTAGTCAGGAGGCGCGCTTGAATTTATCTATGATACATTCAATTTCGTTTAGCAGCCTCGCGCCAGAACGGTTGTTACGCGCTTCCTTGCCTACTTCAAATTTTTTCATGTAGATTTAAGAATATCAGTCTGTAAACTTCTCAGAAACTCAAGATCCCAACCTCACGCGATCGTTTGCTCCGCTTCGCGCAGCTCCAACGTGAAGTTACTGAGGCAACGGGAGGTGAGAACCTAGAAGATGCTCTCAACCCTGCATTTAATAGCACGCCACAAGATACCACAATGTCGCGAGAGTTCAGTGGTAACCCGGAAATCGAGGAAGTGATAGTTTGGCTATGCTACCTTTCCCCTCTCTCGACGCACAGTAAGATTGCCTTAATTTGTTTTCGAGCGTGGTAACTTTGGTTTCTGCGGCACATTTATCAGCATCGCAGTCCATTAAGACTCTCTATCCAAATTGCAGAGGTTAAATCTTAGCTTCCCGAATATTGGGAGCGAGGACTTGGAATTATTTCTGACGTGAATCGAACAAAGTCGAAGCTAAATACCCATTTCCGACGGAGAATCATTATTAGGCCTTTTATCATTATGCATTTTACCGCCCTGCTCAATCCACCTGCCACCATCAGGACCAATCTACCCGCCATGATCCTGAAACAACTCCATTCAACCGTCCCGTTCAATCCACTCGCCACCATTCTGACCAATCTACCCAGCGCGATCCTAAACCTGCTTCATTTCACCGCCCCGCTCAAACTACCTTCCCGTCGACAACCCGACCAGCTCTCCAATATTTTCCGGTACGATCTGCCAATGACCGCATGAACCAAACACACAAACATCTTAACCCTTGTACCAAACTCAGCCAGCGAACCAATATAGAAAGCAGCATCGCGCAGAGCCACCCAAATTACCGCTCTAGGAGAGGAGAGATAATTCATCGCGTTCGCCAGGCCTTCCTCAGGTCAAAGCCAGAAAGCAGGAGCTGCGCAAGGAACGTAAACCACAGCCCTGTTGGTACTATGAATCCAGCGAACAGCTCTGCACTATTTGCACGGTAATATTCACTCATGCGCATTAGAGTGGTCAGTTGATCGTTGGGGCTAAGGCATGAGCTTGGGACTCACGGTACTGTCTGGTTGTGGGTTCGGTTCCCGCCTCGCACTCTGGAAGAGCTTCGGCGGGCCACGGAGAGTCGTGAGCCCAGTACCTCTAGAGTTCTTTAAGTTTTCCAAGTATTAAGTAGCTGTTGCTCTTGGTGGTTCAGAACCCACCGTAAACGGTAGGTCCCTTTCACCCCTGGGTTAACGGCGAGGTGTGCAATGGAATAGAGGGAAGGTTATGCCGAGACTCTCAATCCCGTGACAGGCTGAGAGTATAAACAAATATTCCACTCATGCGCATTACTTCCGGTGTAGCAGATGCCGTGTCACCTAAGAATTGCCGTAGCTGTGGGTACTGTGGAGTAATATTCACTGAGTAAATTTGTTGTTCTAATAACGTTGGATCGATATAAGAATATCAAATTGAAGTTTCTTATTCGAAAAATACAAACGAACAGGAAAGAATATCAATTTCAGAATCACTTATCAAACCAGCTAGACGACAATGTAGTACTTTACTTCTTATATTCATACGGCTCCTAAATACTCACTAATAAATTGTTACTGATTCCTTGTCTGATTAACTGTACGCATAGACGCTTCAAAACTTGAACGCCTTACAGCCCTTGAAGTTTTCTCAAAATATACATGTGTTTGTGAAATCAGACATTTTTCTCACATGGATTGTCAACACATCCTACCGTTCCCTAATTTCAATATTGTTTCACCTTCAGAGAGATAATATGTTAATATCACAGAGTTTTGCCACAGGGAATTGCTTAGATATTCAAAAACCTCCTTTCCCCGCTCAGAATAATTGAGATATTTATCACTTTTTCAAGTGATAAAGTGATCCGTAGCATATACTACATGAATTATATCACGAGCGTTACGAAAATTTGGAAACGAACATTAAACAAGAGTTTAACGAAAATTTCCAACAGATAATGATCGTATTGAAATATATTATTCTCCGATGTTCAACAAAATAAATCTGTAGAAATAATTTTATGGTAAATCCTACATGTTTCATTAAGGCCGGTTATGGCATCAAGGTATGCAACATTTTTTTGTAGTACACATTTCTGTGAGCCAAAAGAGGGTATGGCATAATGAAAGCGAATATCACAATTCATCTAAATTTCTTTTATCATCTTTTCTCAAGTTCACAGTACTTTACTTCACAAAATATAAACTATGCCTTTTGCCGAAAGGGTATCTTTGCTGCTCAGCGGCTGGCACGTGAAAAATACACTCTTTCGTTTGGCCCAGGCACTGTAAGATGAAGACAGTACCCCACTGGCTTCTCGCCCATATCACTTCTGCTTGGTTTTCTATGATTATACTGCTTAACATCATCAACCTTGAAATAGTCAAAATATAAATGTCTGTAAACTTCATTCACTTCAGCTTCCGTTGGATTATGATCAGCAGGAATATGATTATTTTCTGGATCCAACAATTCGAGAGTTGATTCATAATGAAATTCCGGGGTTGTTAAAAAATAGAGAAAGTCTCAAGGATACACTCTGTCTTGTTGCATCCATTGAGGTACTCCGACATTTGAGATGTTTTGGAGACTTCCCTTATAAGTACGATCATCTTCCATTTTTAAAATAAGGGTTCCATGAGGTATGTCGTAGTGTATATATCCATCGGCGCCTGATTTTGTAGCAAAAAATAGATACGCGTAAGTCCCAGAAGGATAATATTATATATTCAACTAAAGGGATTAGTGTTTATCATAAAGAGATGAATTTTCAACAAAAGTGATGCTTCAACATGAAGAAAATTGATGTAGCCACAGAATGGTGGACTTTTCGACCAAGACTAGTCCAAATTTTTTGGATGGCGAATTCTTTTCCTTTCCGAACCCCCGTGGTTTTTAAACGCGACAAGACACAGCATTTTCAGAATATACTTTGCATGTTATTTTTGAGATCGTGTTGTCGGCCAACGGCCCGATAGAAAACCGCTGAAGTGAAAACCAGCTGTTAAACGGCAGCCTTTCTCAATTCTATGTTTAGAGTTGAGAAGTGGCCTACGTGACAGATTGGCACACTCAAGCGATTCTCAGAATCGAGCTTGTTTACCCTAAAGCGTGACAGAATTTAAGACCCGTTACTCCCCCCTTCAAAGAGGCCCTAGGGAATCCCACAGTGACCCGCTGCCTGCACGCGTTTTGTCGCCTGACCGAGTCTGTCTCTCTTCCTCCCACGCGCGCATCTTCCTTTCCTTTCTTCCACCTCACTCTTCTCCCTTCTCGCCCCACGGCTCGTGTCTTTCGCGGAACTCAACTTGCAGAGGCGCTGTGGGAATTCTTCTGAAAAACAATATCGATAGATATGCCTGGAAGTTATAAAATTCCATGTATGAAACTGGGCAGCTTTTCCCTACCTAGCTTTCATTAAAATAGTTTTTTTCAGCCATATAAGTTTAGAACTAGATAATAATTTTAATCATATTTTTTCGCAGTTCGTCTTAGTTCTTATTTTATATTAGTAGAAACATTAGAAAATAGAACTTAGTTTATAATAGTTTTATATTTTGTCCAGACTCTGAGACTCAACGCACCGAGGACGGTAGTGGGAGCAGGAGGCCTTACGCCACGCCCTTGCTACTCTCAGTCTCTGCACATAGCCAATCAGGAAGCCCGCAGAACCCACTCTCCTCGCTGCCGACGAGACTCAAGCCGGCAACCGCCTGCGAGCAGCGAAAACGAGGAACGATAATCATTCTGTGGTGTCGATCCCGACGGGCAGCAGCATTCGCTCTGTTCTCCTAGAAATAAAGGTTGACTTACATAGTTCTTAGAGTTTTAACTTTCTCACCCGCTGACAAGTGACAGGCGTCACTTCTTTCACCGAACGGCTCTGCTGGCCCTGCACCCACTCCTCCCCTCTGACTACTCCTCGATATCATCTCCATCCATCCCGATTCTCTTTTTGGTGTAGACATATTCAATCTGTTTCTAAATTGTTTTTTTCTTTCTTTTGGGACTCGAAGGTCTAGCGTTGCTGGCTCCGCACCCACTCTCGAGCCGGGCTCATCGTGTTTAAGATTACATCCTATCCGTTCGCGTTTAATCTAGAGGCACCTATACCTGGTGTTATAATTTTTTTTTTAAATTGGGTAATCCCCCCTCCACCCCTATTCCGGTGACGAAAACCTCTGAAATTTTCCTCTTGGGTGGACGGATGATTCCCTTTGCATTGTAGAGCAAAATATCTAACAGAAGAAGAAAGAGAACTAGATTATGAGAAACTTCTTTTCGAAATATAATCCGCTATCTTCAATACGTTCCGAGTTATGGTACATTGAAAATTTTCCAATTTTGTGGATTTTCAGCGAATCGCAAAGTCTCAAAACTACTCTTTACCTTTCTTCCTCAATACTTTTCAGATTTGCTAAAAAAATCTGCGTACATCTTAAAAAAAATTCTTTTGGCCCTATTTGTTTGGGAATCGCGAGGTTTCTAAAATTCTATTTTTTTGGCATTTTTGACTAATACCGGTAAAATCTCGTTTGCTGCGAGTCCCACAACAAACTTTGTAGGAAAAAAATATAAAAATGGAGACAATATGGCCTAAGTTAAAAAAAAAGTTTCCTAGCCCTAATAGGTCACGAGATATGACCTTGAAAAGTGCACTCTTCCTGCAAAGAGGCACCTTAGGTAACCGTTAAGTAGAAGTACGGCCATTTTTCGAAGTTTTTGTCCCAAAAGAGTATTTAAAGTTTATTATAGATGCCTAATACGTCTTTTGCCGCTAATACACAAATAATTTTTTTTAACAAAACCTCTCTGTCACCACTTTTGATTACTTTTTGGACATTCTTTTGTACTTTTAAGGTAAGAAAGTGATTTCTATTGATGTGACATGTGTAATATGGTATTTTTTTATCAATAAATAAATGATTTCAAATAATTTTCGAATAATGTTTCATAACAAAATCTCGTTTTACCCACTTTTAAATAGGTTTTGAGTATGTTGTAGCAAGAAAGCAATTTGAATTGTCTGGAAATGTGACATATATTTTTTATTAATAACCAAATATTTTTAACAAGATTTTTTTAAGAAAAATTTTTTCGGAATTTTTGAAGATCATTTATTTATTGATGAAAAAACCTATTACACGTTTCAAATCAATCACAATCACTTTTTTGACACAAAAGTCCAAAAAATGGCCAAAAAGTAATCAAAAGTGGTGACAGCGAGATTTCGTTATAAACAATTCTTTAATAATTAGCGTAAAATTAAGCCTCCATGGAAAAAGAGTGCACTTCTCAAGGTCATATCTCGTGACCTATTAGGGCTAGGACACTTTTTTATTACGTTCAATTGACTCCACTTTTATTTAGTCTGTACAAATTTTGTCAAAGGACTTACGGGAATCGAGGAATTTCCAAAAAACAAAACGTCTCCGTTTTTGGTCAAATATGCCCAAAAGAAATGGAGTTTTAGAAAACTCGCACTGACGTAATCAGAATTGAGAATGCTGATGGTGACATGGTATGAGATTCGGACAAAGTTGAAGACTGAATACATAATTTTTTCATGAAGCTGTATGAAGAATGGTAAGGCTGCTCTTATGGATAGTATTACCTTTGGATCGCATAATAGCGGTGGGGAAAATTCATTCTTATGGCTGTTTGAATTAATGAGCATATGTGCTGTGAACAGCGAAGTTCTTAATGATTGGAAAAAGGCGATTATCTTTACAATCTGCGAGAGACAAGTGATCGGAATAACGGAGGAGAGGAACTGAGAATTCCAATGTGGATTCATGCCAGGGAAATCATGTCCGGGTATTGCATTAAGCTTGAGACATTTCAAATAAAAAAACTTAGGAGTACAAAAAAAGTTTTTCTTGCATTTATTTGAATAAAAAAAGCTTTCAGGAAAGCTAATTGAGCTAAACTCTGGAATATCTGGAAAGAGAACGGAGTGACTTTTCGACACCTTAAAGCAAAATAAGCAATTTATAATAGGGGTTTTCAGATGAGCAGTCAAAAATTTTCTATAAGCTCAGCTTGTCTTTCTCTTACTAACTCCCGAATTCTTTTTGAACATCTAGCCGCAGCCTTCTTGAAAACCTATCTTTTCATATTTTTGGAAAATCCATAAACATTTGTTGAGAATTAAGTTAAGATGGTAATTTTGCCGATTACTGGTCCAAGAATTATTTTAGAGAAATGAGAAAAAATCTGCCGCGGCCTGGATTTGAACCGGGCTCGCCACTACACATGAGTAGGGCGTTAACCAATCACGCTACCGGGGTACACGGCAGACATTCTCTTATTTCTCCTACTTCCACAGGAGGACGCGAGTTTGCATCTCCTTCTTCCTGTGTGATTTAGACTGATTTCTCATTTCTCTAAAATAATTCTTGGACCAGTTATCGGCAAAATTACCATCCGAAATTAATTGATTACTAGGGTTGTTTCCAAAGTCAGATATCGCTTTTCCGATGAATGGATATTAAAGTTCATGGAACTCTTATTTTATAAGTGTCCATGAAATATTCTTTGCTTATTATTTAATATTTTTAATTCAATGTTAAAATTTGAATTTTGTATAACGAAGTTGTTTGGATGCCCCAACTGACGTCAAATGGGTCGAATTTTCGACCAATCACGAGGTAGGTGTCAGTGATTCTCAGATATTTTTTTCTGTGTCCATATTTTGTTTATTTAGCATGTTATAATCTTTTATTGAAAAGCTTCATGACTGTAATATAACCATATTTGCTGGAGAGTAGAAGGAATGCGGAAAATAAATGAAAAATTGGAAAATAAGAGAAATAGACTAAGATTCCCTGGGTGCTCATCCCCTCAGCTTAGCACAGTGTTTATACATTACCATGATGACATAACCTCACTTTATAACTTCAGATTTGAATCATTTTAGGCATTGTACAACCACTTTTAAACTTCTATTTTATATCAGATGGAAACATTCAAACCAAAACTCGTGTATAAGAGCATCAATTCAACAAATATTTTGAATCAAGTTTAATGTTTACCGCACAAATCGTGTGATTTTACAAATTTTTATTAAGTGTACCTACTGCTTTCCTTCAACCTATTCTTCACATTTAACCAGAATATCACACCAGAATCGGTTTTTTTGGTCACATAAACGCATAAAACTCAATTCAGCTGGGAAAACTGTGAATTGACACGCTAACCTCTTTATCATACGTTTCGTTAAAAGTCTACACATTAATTATTTTGAGAACCTCTGTGTCAGGTGACACTCACGTGACTAAACAACCCTATTACCCTGGTCGATAAAATAGCATTTTCCATTCTAAATTATAATCAGATTCGGTTATTATTTTAGACTAGACACAGCCCAAATCGCAAAGGGAGAAAGAGACGCAGATTCGCGTCCTCCTGTGGAAGAACAAAAAATGAGAGAATGTCTGCCGTGTGCCCTGGTAGCGTAATTGTTTAACGCGCCACCCATGTATAGTGGCGATCCCGGTTCGAATCCGGGCCGCGGCATATTTTTTCTAATTTTTCCAGAACGATTCTTGGAACATTAATCGGCAAATCACCATCTTAAATTGAATACTTAATTACCCTTGTTGACAAAATAACATCTTTCATCCTAATTTTTTTAAGAATAATAAGAAATACTAGTTTTATGTGTCTACGTCGACTCATGGTTTCGTACTGCGTACATTCCAGCACACGTTCATTCTTCTTAATTTCCTACGAATAATGACTCTAAAGGACGTATCAAGCAATTATGAGTAAATTCATCTGAGAGAAAAAAAGTGTGGACTAAGTTCAACTATTTTTTTTTATTCTTATAGTCTTCTCATGATTTTTTTTCAAAAATAGTTTTTTACTTCAGAGCGTTCGGGATAGAAATTAATTAAATTTGGAAACTACTAATCGGTTAAACATACATGAATCTCAAAAAATAATAAATATTGTATAGGACACTCACGACTGAAATAAACGAATCTGATGTAATTCACGAGTAAAGTTGCCACAGTAAGTTTCATTTTAACGGAAAAAAACAGCTCAAACAGATGAATAGGAGAGTGTACTGATTCCTGAGAAATTTGGTCTGAATTGTGACTTGATAAATGACTTCTATACACGTCCTAACTCCCAATAGTCTTATCCAATTACACGTCGTATTTATCCTCCTTGGAACCTAAAGAATAGTTCAACATCACACTCTGTGGGGAAACAAATACTTGAATCATTTTCCTTATCTTCTCATGACTCATAGATAAAAATACGAACAGCGATACAAAAATTTAATGCCCCTGAAAAAAAAAATTATAATTATGAAATGACAGCAGTTTTTATGGAAAATTTCAATTGTTTACGTGAAAAATTGAAGCCTTATTCCGATTTTGGCAGAATGCTGATAATGTGCATTGAAAATCATTCGCCCTTCTGCATTTTAAGAACATTTTAATCAAGGAAATAGAAAAAATCCATTTTCATTTTTTTTACATTGCTAAAATGAGAGAAGGAAATTCCTGCATACAAATCTTAATAGAAGACGCTTCCACTCTTCTAATAAGCCAATCGCATCATTTATTAGCATGCTATAATAAGTGTTTTCATTGTACCAACATGAAGATTATTTTTATCTGGTACTTCCAAATGTTACACAGATAAAAGACTTTCCTTGACGATTCTAAGACTCAGAATATTTCTATTCAAAACCAAGGGGAAAATCCTGATAGTTAAAAATAACAGGACGAAGATGAGTTTTCCGAAAAAAAACACATCTTAGTATTCTTTCTCGATATGCGGGTTCTCAGGTGTACCTCATTGTATAGTTTGAATACAATGATTCTTTCCCTACGTTCTTCTCCAATTTGCAACCAGGAACATGAATCTCCACGATTTACTCAAGAGGTATTTTTCTGTTTGTTTCATTGTTCTTTTTTGATCGAAGGAATAATAATCAAATGAATTCGAGCATCAACCACGTTAGTTTAACGGGCACTTTGTTCTAATGAAAGTCTCTCAAGAACGTGAGGATCAGGTATGGATTGTGTTCTGATAATCAATATGTCCTCCAACGCTTTTTCGCAATGTGCTTTACCCTGTTCGCCAAGAGGATAAAAGGCTGAGGGTATTCATACGGCCAGGCGGACGAGGAGAAGATGCGCCTAATGCGTTTGGCAGAAAAGGACCAGCAACCATACTGGCTTTATAGTCTACTTTGATTTTATTATGAAAGAATATGTAGATACTCAGTTATGATAATTACACTTATAATGACAATATGCAACATGATACATGTAACATTAGCATCTTATAATCTTAAATATCAGGATATTTGAAATAGAACGATGTAGCGAACCAAAAATTCCATTTTCGATAAACCATGTATCCTGCGCGTTTCTCATTTCAATTTACTGTTTGTGTCCCTGCTTTGACTCAATTCGGCGTGAGCCACCGAGGGATTCAGGGAACTTTAGGGCCGCCAAGAGAAAATCGATCCACTTGTTGTCTTACTCTTCTTGAGAATCGAGATTTCAAACGAATCTGGTTCCCGCCTGTCCGTTTGCTGTCTCCCACTATTCCAAAATCTGGCATCATTTCATTGGATGCCTCCAAACCCAGGGACAATAATGCCGGTCAGTATTCCCTAGGCTTTGACAATGACTCTTTTGTAGAACACGCCAGCAATTTTTCTGAGGAAGATATTGCTCTCACAAACCTTGTGACGTGATTAATCTGAACCTTTTCGTCACATTCGAATTTCCCGCTGGCAATGGAGGAGTCGCTATAATCTTTCTGATTCTGTCAGCCACGCCAATCAACACGTATTTACTGTTGCTTATGCTTAACTAAGCTCGCTAACTGTGAAATATTCACATAATAATGGTATGTGAGTATTCAGGAAGGAACATGAAAGTTTACACGCCGTCTATTGGCTTACTGTACTAATGGTGCGCCCGGCGGGCGCTGTGAATGGTCGCATGTTCCGCACAACCTGGAGTGGTTAGCTTGGACTTGACGAACGTTGCGATAGAGAAAGGCATTCTCGATCTGTGCGTTTGACAGGGCCGTGTAGCCGATTTGATTTATTATCAAAAATTACGAAATAAAGAATTTTCGAAAGGAATCATGAATTCCAAAATACCACAGGTACTGTTTCATTTTGTTCTGGCAAGTTGGGCTAAGACTACTGATCTTTTTGAGTTCTATGAGTTTGGAAAAACCTAAGCCTAGCCTCGCCTCTCTAGATTATTACATTCTCATTCTGAATGAGAAGGTATTGGTTTTATGTGAAAATTGACTTTCGCGGATTTGATGAAATC